>CM066032.1:367546360-367846266 GCA_033557465.1 Ichthyophis bannanicus | reverse complement strand
ACTATGTTTAATAACAACCAACCAGTCATGATGTTCACCACCGGAATCATGGCTAACAAATAACCGGCCCTGGTCCTTCTTAACCAACTGTGTCCACACTAAATATTACACATTTCACTGACCAAATGAGAGCAAAAGAGATGAGGGGAGTACGAATCCATAGTTGAAAGAGGAACCTTCAAGCATCGCTAACATACCCTCAATAAGTCTATAGCTGGTCTTTAGACCTCTCTTTGCCTCTGAAAACAAACATGTGGCCTTTTGTCTAACATACAGAGCACCAAATCTGACAGCAATCCACTCACCGCTATCCTCAAACTCTCCTGCTTAAACACTAAAAAAGAAGAAACCACGAATATTACACGGAGACCTCAACTTAGCATCTGCCCAACCCAGTCAAGCACAAGCCTGCCTTAATGCAATGTCCTGATATGGGATTTGTAATATCTCTCCAATTAATAAACACCCCCACACACACGTAAATTGGAAACACCTGGATATGCTATTTGGTACCACAGGAAATGCAGGATACCCAACAACAAATACACACTATAAGCCTTTTTCCCTGGTCTGACCTCCTGATGGTTAATTTCAGCCTAAGCCACAAGACACTCATCCAAATAAAAATAAAGATACGCTAGATACCACACAGTACCACAGTTCAAGAAGTTTGATGACAGGAAGAAGTCCCTCAACAACAATATACCAGAAATTAACACCCAGTAGTACACAATATTGATGCCATGGTCCATAATTGGCCAACACATGTCATAAATACTGCTTTTCAAAATCTAACCAAACTAGACCACATAAAACCGAGCAAACCATATCCATAAGTCCACCAAGCCCACGTATCCGAGGGTGATACTTCACTTGTGGTGACCTTGGATCTTTCTTCGGCTTTTCATATTGTCGATCATTCCGCCCTTTCTCGCTCGTCTGACCGACCTTGGGATCTGTGGGTCTGTCCTGGCCTGGTGGTCCGTGCTTCTTTTTCTTTCCTTTTCCGCACTTTCTCAGTGAATACTAGCTCATCTACCTCCTCTTCCTCCCCTCAACGGCCCTTCTCTGTGTCGTTCCCCAGGGTTCCGTCCTCTCGCGGGTTCTCCTCTTCTTTTTAACATTTTTCTTTTTTTCTCGCCCGCTAGCACTTATCCGCCCAACAGTCCCGGATCTCTGGATACTTCTAAACCCCGGCCGACATTCTCCTTGTCCATCACACTAATTCTCCTCTCACCCGATCTCTCTCCACTTAACCTCTGTTCTCGCCCCGTATTCACCACACTAATTGCTCCATGTAAGAACCTCTTCTAAATCAGCTGCTCTCGGGCTCATCACTTTAATTACACCTCCACCCACCGGCTCTCCACTTTTTCCTCTCCACCCCCATTCCTTTAGTTTCCTCTCTCCGCTATCTTGGCGTCACCCTTGATGTCTCCCTATTCATTTCCACCATCACATCTTCCGCTCTTGTTCGTCGCTCCTTCTTTTTCCTCCCTGCAAAACCGAGCTGTTCGCCGTTTTTCTTTGCTCCCTGTCCCGCATCTCTCACTTCATTAGTTATCTCCTTAGTCCTATCAAGATTAGATTATTGCAACACTGTTTTAGCGGGTCTCCCAAAATATCAATCTTCAAACGTCTTCAATCAGTTCAGAATACAGCTGCATTTTTGCTCACCCATTCCTCCCCTCGAACCCCTGTTAATATAGCTCCCCTTCTCCTCCATTTACACTGGCTTCCACTGAACTTCCGCTTTTGCTATAAAAATTCTCTTATTCTGACTCACAAAGCATTGTCACACTGGGTCCCCTCCGTATCTAGCTGACCCCATTCGCTTACAACAACCGTTCCCCCCGTTTACTCCGCTCAGCACAACGTTACCGTCTCTATCTCCCTGCCTCCATCCGCAGGCCCACTTGTAAACTACACGTCAACTCTGCCATTTTTACTTCTTGGCTCCTGCCCTCTGGAAACTCACTCCCACTGGCCCTCCGGACCAAATTATCTTTTCAAAGGTTCAGATCTCTACTGCAAAACCCATCTCTTTCAGCAAGGGCCTTTGATCTCCTCGCCCCTTCAACCAACCTCCTGCGATCATTTTTTCCCTCCCTTGTCTCTCCCCCGCTTTTGCCTTTTTTCTGTTTCTTCCTGTCCTGTCTAACCAATGGCGTTCCTTTCCTTTTCTTGCTCTTTTTTTTTTTTTTTTTGATTTGATTTTAATTGTACAGTACCGCCCTGATGCACCTGCTTGGGCGTTCTATCCAAGTGATGAATACGATAAAGATCAAGATAAAGAAGACTGGTACAATCATGATCTAAGAAAATAAACAGGAGACTAAGAAACCGGAACATCAATGGAGAAGATCAAAAGAAACATGAGCCAGACCTGCATACTGGGATATCCTGCAACAATACAGAAAACAGATTAACCATTACAAGATGGAGTATCACACAAAACTGATTATGCAAGCCCTAACTCTGTCCAAGGGATCTATTTGATATTGTAAAGAATCGTATCAAACCATCCATAACAAAGAGAACAGCCCACAGACATCAACCCACAAACACTTGCTGACTACTATTCCATCAAGCTATAGATACATTTAAGCAGCCTAAAATGACAGTCGGAACCAGACTCAGAATCATATTGGTACAACTTGGAAAGAATTCTCAGTAGTCCTCCAAGGAGCATCTGGAACATACCATTATAGCAATTAGCACAACCAGTTCCCCAATGGACCCATGTCCAGTCAGCTGGATAAAGGGAACTCATGGCAGAAATCTCACCGCATACTACGCAAAATGGTGAATACATCCGTAACCCAAGGATACATGCCTAAAGAAACACATAAAAAGAGCATCAATAGCCCTATCCTGAAGAATAGCGTTCTTGATAAAAAACAAATCCATACTCCTACTGGTCCTATGTTGCGACGCCCATTTCTTAGAGACAAATTAAGCAAAACCATTCTATAAACAACTGCAACGACTATATTGAAGTTTACATGCTCCTCTGGATCCACATCAACATATATTAGACCTTACCATGGCACTGACACCCTAAATTCATCTCTCTTGACTAGACATGCTTAATAAAAGGAATTGACAAAACCTCACCAATCATTCATTTATATATTCCTTGATATATTCTTCTGCATTCGACTCAATATCCCATTACTATCCTCGCTGACCAACCTACAAACAGACTGGGTTTGGATGAACTGGCCTTCACCGGGTTTAAGAGTCCTACCTATCCTTCCGACACCTTCCACACCAGGTCAAAAATTGGTCAAGAAACATCTAAACCATTCAATCCAAGCCAGGGAGTACCACAGAAATCAGTTCCTCTCGGCATTATTATTCAACATCTTACCTCCAACCCATATACACACTTTTTTCAGAACATACAAAGCAGACTAGCCATTTTACGGGGAGTTTTGTTCATGTTCTATTTCCGATGCAACAATACCCAGCAAAAAGGACAATAATTGCATGGTTTGACAACAATCTTTGAATAGCGTGCACCTCAAAACCTTAAAAATAACTACAAGAAGACAGAAATAATCATAACTAGCAAACAAAGAATTCAAAGCACCATCAAATTTATAAATCAAAGCAGTTTCTCTAGAGATAAAGAGGGGAGTTTGATACCTGATCATAATCCTAGAACAAATCTCCATTTAAGATTACACATCCATGTAATGACGAGAAAACTCTATAATAAAGAAGACCAGGCGCGCAACTGCACCACTACTCTCACAATAGTGACTTCCAAACAGTGCTGCAATCCAATGATCTTCCCACACTTTGGATTTCTGTCGAGGTTCGGTGCTAACCCGGTCAGCCGGGTAAGAGTTGTCATGAGGTCACCAGCAACAGAAGGCAACAGTCGCTAGCCTCCGGCCACCCACCGCTTCAAAAAAGAAAGCAGCCGCAGGAAAATTTCTCATGTTCCTATGGATCTGCTAACTTTTACCTGCTGGGATGCAGAGTTTCTAATGACAAGAAATAAGGCATTTCCTGGTGGAGTTGCAGGACACAAAAGTGCTGGTAAAACGGATGTGTGGAAAGTGACATTGACAAAGCAGACAATGCTAGAATGATACCGTCTT
Source organism: Ichthyophis bannanicus (assembly GCA_033557465.1). Taxonomy (NCBI): domain Eukaryota; kingdom Metazoa; phylum Chordata; class Amphibia; order Gymnophiona; family Ichthyophiidae; genus Ichthyophis; species Ichthyophis bannanicus. The sequence continues at coordinate 367,842,154 of CM066032.1, read as the reverse complement.
AACTTTCTTCTCTTTTTTCACTAGAGAAAAACCACCCTTGATTGACAAATATACAAATGCGAAATGATGCCTAGATATCACAACATTCAAAAAACGATGATGGATATTTTAGAAACAGCTCTTGCCCCCAAAACTGAAAGTGGACCAGTACTATCGGCGCACCCAGACAAGCAAGCGGACCGGCCCAAAGGAGGCGCTCGGTGCGGGGCGGTGCTGTGCCATGATGCGCGAGACAGCGTTTGTGTTGTGGGTACGTTGTTTGGCCTCCATTTTTTGCTTAAATATTGCATTAATGTTACCATACACTAACTTAGTAGCAAACATGCTCCTCTTAAAAAATGATGTCATGATAGATAAAGAAAGACCTCAAAAGATTGCTACATTACTATAAATCCCTATTGTGCCAACCCGCCAGGCCACATTTTAGAGAACCTACTACACACGCTGCGCCATTAGAATGAACCCGATAGCCAAATCACCGCCAGTATCCTGACGAGGCATTACCATGGGACTCACAAAGCACCATACCCTACCTATCAAAAGGCAACACTGCCAAATATTAAACCAATACATTGTCAGAGAATTACTGGACGGAAAGAGCAACAACAAGTCGGCAAGTTCAAAATAGGAATTACATAAACAGAATAACCTCAGCTCAGTTACACATTTGCAGCAGAACATAGCACCATCACACAAACAGAGGAAATCACAATTTTTACGAAACAGTAGTAAGGCAAATAATTAAACAGAGGGAAACCCCAATACAGCCAACTTGCGAGATATTGTACAACAACACATGTAGGAAATAGAAACTATAATATTAATTTTCCTCCTTGACGACCAAACAAAGCACAGATGTTTAATGATGCACATTTCCCAGAGCTTTCATATTCCAGTTAAGTAAATTCAAAATTAAAGAGATATCTTTCCTACCTTGTGTGCAGTTTTTTTCAGTATGCAATTGGCCCAGCGCCACTTTATTCTTGGTTTCTTTCATCGTTTTCATGCTAAACTCCTCCATCATCTGACTGTCCATTTGTCCTTATTTCTGCCTCCTTCTAGTTTTTTTTTTTTTCCATTTTCTCTCTCTTACATCATTGCACCTTTAAACACTACTTTAATCTTGTCTCTCCTTGGAGCTCTTTCCTACAATTCCTTATTTCATCCTGACAAATTTTTAACAACCCCTCCATTCCTCAATGCCCCACTTACTCTCCCAACCCACCCGCTGCCAATTATAGAATTTGTTCATCCCTCCCGCATCAAAATATTTTCCCCTCTCCATTTTACTCTATCCCAGACCCCATCCCATCATCTAATCCTAACCCCCAACCATCAGGCGCTCCCTTAGTAGGTTCCAGCTAAACTACACACAGCATCCATTCCCTTCTTAGTCTCCTTCATCTAGCCCATCTTCAGTCCATAGCCCCCCCTCAGCCCATTTCCAGTCCTAGCTCCCCCATCCATTCTCCAGGCCTGAGTCCCCCTTCATCAGACCTCATTTTCCAATCTCTAACCCCCATAATCAGCCCATTTCTAGTCATTTCCTAGCCCCATCATCAGCCCAGTGTTCCAAATCATAGCTCCCCTATCCACTCTAGCCCAATTCCAGTCCAAGCCCCCCCATGAGCCTACTTCCAGTTCTAGCCCCTCCATGAGTCCATTTCAATTCAGCCCCCACCACAGCCCATTTCCAATTTACCTCCCCCAACAGCCCATTTCCAGTCCTAATCCTAGCTGCTCCATCAGCCCATTTTCAGTCCTAGCTCCCTTCCCTCACAGCCCATTTCCATTCCAAGCCCCCTCCCCATCACTATTTGCAGTTCAAGCCTCCCCTTCCGCTCAGCCCAATTTCCAGTCCTAGCAACCCCCAACCCATTACCAGGTCTAGCCCCCAGTCAACCAACTTCCAGTCCTAACACATCACCCCCCCCTTTTCAGTTTAAGGCCACCCCCATAACCCATTACCCATTCCGAACCCCCATCAGCCCCAATTCCCAGTCCTAACCCCATCAGCCTATTTAATACTGTCAGCCCACCATAGCCCATTGCCAGTCCTAAACCCCCCATCAGCCCACAGCCCCATTACCAGTCCTAACCATATCACGAGACCCACCTCTCCCCTAACCATCCCCATCAGACACCCATTTCCGTGTCCTGCCCCCCATAGCCCATTATCAGCCGTCCTAACCCCCCCCCCATAGCCCCATTACCAGTCCCTAAACCCCATCACCCCATTTCCCATCAGCCCCACAAGCAGCCATTGGACAGTACTTAACACCCCCATATAGCCCATTACCAGTCCTAACCCCCCCCCATCAGCCCACAGCCCATTACCAGCCTTAACCCCCCCCCTAGCCCATTATTAGTCCTAATCACCCCATCACCCCCATTTCAGACAGCCCCCATATAGCCCACAGCCTCATGCCATCTAAACACCCCCTATAGCCCATTACCAGTCCTGCTAACCCCCCCATCACCCCTCATTCAAGACAGCCCCCCATCAGCCCACTAGCCCATTGCCCCATCTTAAACCCCCCCCCCATAGCCCTTATCAGTCCAACCCCCATCACCCCATTTCCAGACAGCCCCTCATCATCCCAAAGCCCATTGCAGTCTTAAACCCCCCATAGCCCATTACCAGTCCTAAACCCCACCACCCCCGCCCATCAGCCCACAGCCCACAGCCCATTACCAGTCTTAACCCCCCCATCATCCCCCAGCCCCCTGCCAGTCCTAACCCCCCCCCCCCCATCGGCTCACAGCCCACTGCCAGTCCTAACCCTCCCCCCCCCCCATCGGCTCATGGAAATTGAAATTTAAAAAAAATCTGGCCGCTGCCGCCGTGGCAGCATGGAGTGTCCCGCGGGGCCCCCTCTGCCCGGCTGAACTCTCCCGGCGCGGCTGAAGCCCTCTGCTCCGGCTTGCAGATACGCGAAGGGAGAGTGTCTCCCTCGCGTCTCTGTTAAGCCCGCAGGGGCTGATGGGAAGCAGGGGCTGATGGGAAATTTCCCATCTGCCCCTGCGGGTCTTAACAGAGACGCGAGGGAGACACTCTCCCTTCGCGTATCTGCAAGCCGGAGCAGCAGAGGGCTTCAGCCGCGCCGGGAGAGTTCAGCCGGGCAGAGGGGGCCCCGCGGGACACTCCATGCTGCTGCGGCAGCGGCCCATTTTTTTTTTTATTTCATTTTTAAAAAAAGCAGAATGTTCTTTGTGCGGGGCCCCCTTAAACGCGGGCCCTTTGCAAAAAACATTCTTGCTCAATGGACGGGCCGGGCCCTGGGACCAGATGGGATACACCCCATGATACTGAAAGAGCTCAGAGAGGTGCTTGCAGGGCCTTTAAAGGATGTTTTTAATAGATCCTTGGAGACAGGAGAAGTTCCACAGGGCTGGAGAAGGGGCTGATGTGGTACCTCTCCACAAAAGTGGTAATAGGGAAGAAGTGACACACTACAGGCCAGTAAGTCCTTACCTCGGTAGCAGGAAAAGTAATGGCGGCCCTTCTGAAAGAGCGAAGAGTGCACTTTCTTGAAACCAACAGGTTGCATGATCTGAGCAACATGGTTTTACCAAAGGACGATCTTGACAAACAAATCAGATTGAGTTCTTTGACTGGGTAACCAGAGAACTAGATCAAGGGCATGCAATGGCGATGTGATCTACTTAGATTTCAGCAAAGCCTTTGATAACTGTTCCTCATAGGAGGCTTATCAATAAACTCAACAGCTTGGGGATGGATCCCAAGATGGTGAACTAGATCAGAAATTGGTTGACAGACAGATGACAGAAGGTGACGGTAAACGGAACTCACTCAGATTAAAGGAAGGTGATTAGCGGTGTGCCCCAGGGTTCGGTCTTGGGACTGGTACTGTTTCAATAGATTCATGAGTGATATTGCCAAAGGGTGAATGGAAAAGATCTGGCTTTTTGCAGATGAAACCAAAATTTGCAAGAGTGGACTCTCCCTGAGGGAGTGGGGAATATGAGGAAAGATCTACAAAAGCTGGAAGAATGGTCTAATGTTTGGCAGTTAAGATTTCATGTGAAGAAGTAAAAAAAAAAAAAGAAGTGCATTGTCATGCACTTGGGAAGCAGAAAATCCAAGGGAATCGAATGTGATAGGGGGGCGAGAGATTAGTGTGCACAGACAGGAGAAGGACCTCGGTTGCGAGGATCTGAAGGTGGCGAAACAGTGTGACAAGGCGGTGGCAAAATCCAGAAGGATGCTGGGTTGCATACAGAGAGGAATTACAAGCAGAAAGAAGGAGGTACTAATGCCATTGTACAAGTTGCGGGTGAGGCCTCACTTGGAATATTGTGTTCAGTTTTGGAGACCGTTATCTTGCAAAAAGATATAAAAAGACTGAAAGCGATTCAGAGGAAGGCAACCAAAATGATTTGGAACCTGCGTCACAAAAACTTGTGAGAAGAGACTTGAAGACCTAAATATGTACACTTTATAGAAGAGGAGGGACAGAGGAGATTGATTCAGACCTTTAAATACTTAAAGAGTATTAATGGACAAACAAACTTCGTCCAAAGACGGGGAAGCTATAAAACTAAAGGGCATAACATGAAGCTGCAAGGAGGTAAACTAAAAGGCGATGTCAGGAAATCCTTTTCACTGAAAGGGTGATGGATGCTTGGAATGCCCTCCCGATGGGTGGGGGCAAACATAGTGACAGAATTCAATGGCTTGGGACAGACACAGTGGATCCCTTTATAGCAACAGAATAAAATCAAAATAAGCATACTATCTCCTTATATCTGAACAAATAGGGTGACCTACATGGAGTGGTGGGTACACCCCTAAACAAAGGCATGGGGAGGAGTGACCTGCATGGAGCGGCAAGTGCACTTATACTTGCCTACCTGCTGGGCAGACTAGATGGACCATACTGGTCTTTATGTTACTATGTTACTATGTAGTTTAATATGCCAATTCAGAAGCTGGGTATATAGACATCGCCAGCACAAGAACATCCATATAGCATGAGGGTGTGGTTGGGGCATGGTGGAGGCATGCCCTGGGAGAAGTAAAGGAGAATAACATTGTGGTATGGTTTCAGAATGCCACAATCACATCTGCTCTGGTTGTTCAGGTTCTGCTCCTGACCAACAGCAAGCTACAAAAAGTGCTCATTTCATGGCTGTGCATGCTTCCGGGGGAAGAGCAAATTGCATTTTCATCACCAAAGTTAATATTCCTGGCTGAAGAAACCCACACATTTACAAGCCCACTGCCTCATGTCTGAGTGTATGAAATTGCAGGCCAGGATGTGCTAGTCTCATAACATATTCACCCCCTCTTCTAAACTACTCTAGCCGGGATGTGTAATTCAGTGACATCCATATTTGTGAAATGGCCAACACTCATACTCGTGCCAAGCCTTGCTATCTGCATGGGGGTCTGTCTCCAGAACTGATTACTAGGATGTTCATTTTTTAGAGTAGAGACAGGGTGACTTCAGAAGGCCTCCCTTCACTACTGCCACTCCCCTGAATTTTTGGATGTTGTGCTTTGGACATTCAGATTCTTCCTAGATGCTCCTTCAAAAATTCTTCTTCACATATGTTACTGTGATGCTGCAGACCCTCTGAGAAGAGAAGAAAATGTTTTTAAACGCAGGAAAAGTCGAGCACAGGCTGCAATATGATGAGGAACCTGATAGGGGGAGCAAGAGGGACCTCCGAGGAACTGAGGAACCACACCTCCTAGGTCATGAGGTAAGGCCAGCCAGCTTCCAATCAAGGAAGAGAGGGTACCTCTTAAAGAGAGTCCTGTAAGACTGGAGGGCAGAACAGGCAGGACGGCCAGGGGAAGGAGGACTGCCAGGAGAACCAGCAGAACCAGCAGGATGGGCAGGACATCCAAATGAATGGGCAAGATATCCAGAAAGAAAGCAGTAACCCCTGGACAAGGGTTTCGCAGGAGGCAGCAGCAGTCGCAGTGGCTTGAGGAAGGAAGCAACCCTGGAGAAGGTGGGGATAGCTCCATTCAGAGTGGGTGCTTTTCATACAGAGAGGCAAAGGAGTGGCTTGTGACTGCGGTCTAAAAGCCAACAGAAGGACGGTTGGAGAACTTAAGTCCTATTGCTCAGGCCAGGCAAGATCCCAGCCGGAGCAGGCCTCAAACCTCACAGGGAGTAGGACAAGCCAAGGAGAAAAGGTAACCCATGTTTAACTGAAATCAGTTGGCAGACTGCTGGTGTATGGGGAGGACAGGGAGCAGAGGAATACTGTCCTTGTGAACTGCCTATGAGATAAGGTGCAAGAAACACGTACCAAATAAGAGACTTGTTAAATGACAAAGCTTTGCAGGAAGCTAAGGTAAAACTCTTGCAAAAGGAAGACAGTTCCCAGTATATGAGGGCGCAGGACCGACGCCCTACATTCAACCCTGAGCATTGGGAGGTTGTACAGAGGATATTAAAAAGCCTGATTACAATTTGCCAGCAAGTACTGACCTTGGTGTCAGAGGCTACAGCAGGGGACCCGCTGCCGGTGGAATTTGCTTCAGATACCGAGATGGACTGTAGTTATTGTAAGACAGGAAGCCTAGAGTCCCTGCTTAGCACATAAGCTCTATCTTGGGGAATAGAGACTGTTTGTTTTGATACACCATTTATTGTGAAGATAACAGCTTTGCTTTAACGTCATGTTTTACTTTTCTTTAACCTGAAGTAAGGAATTTGTGTTGATGTTTTTGTCCAAGCATATGAACCTTTTTGCAAGAAAGGGAAATAAATGCCTTTGTTTCCCTCCACTCGGACCTTTGTATTCTTTGGGATTTTGGTAACAAAGGAAGCTACCAGGGCTGCAAGTCCCTTGGGCCCTGTAAGACATTAGCCAAACCCAACCTCATATGTTTTTATGTCCAACCTACCTCAGTCCATTACGCTGCCAAGGTAGGTCCTGTGACAGTACATACTTCATGATTCCACCCATGCACCACTCAAATTACACCCTTGAAGATATTTTTTATGGTGAGCTTTTGTGTGCCTTCTGTCATAGGTGCACCTTTACAAGTGTAATCTGTGAGACAATTTTCTTAAGAGGCTTTTTAAGTGCTTGAAATAGGGTTACAAGTGAAAAATTCCTTATAATATTACTTACCTAATGTTCAAATATATGTTTTTACAAGTTTGTTCTGGGGGGAGGAGTTTAGATTTGGACTAATCATGATTTTTGAAGTTAAATTATCAAACACTCAAGAGTGAAGGATAGAGGCCTGGAAGTTAATTGTGGTGGGTTTGTCCTTGTGATGGCCCCAAACATGCTGCTTTCCCGATAACAGGAGAGAGAAGAAAAATCTGCAACTCCTCATAATCTCTAAACTAGCCTTCCTATCTAGAAAATAAACCGGTACAAGAGAGGGAAGAGTAGGCTACTGCAGCAACTGGGAGCAGGTGAATGCATACCGGCCACAGTCTTGCACTTCATCAACAAGCTGGCTACTTTGCCATGCTCACAGTAATCATAGTGCCAGGACTAGTCCCAACAGTTCTCCATGACCATTTATCAGTTGTGAGAGAGGACTGGAGGTCCTTTTGTAGAGACTTCTTGATTTCTTCCAACACAACCTTCTTGATATCATTCCATAACTCATCTGGAGCTCTATCATTTGCATCTAAAGCAGCAAACTGATTTTGCAGGCAGTCTTTAAATTCCAGTGGTATATTCTCAAGGTCATATTTTTGCTACATTCATGAGTGGCTTGCTCTTCTTCAACTTTAACTTGAGTTTCCATACTAATAGTTGGTGACCTGTGCCACAGTTAGCTCCAAGTTTTATCTTTGGTTGATGTTACAGAGCTTTTCCATCATTGACTTCCACAGATGTAGTCAGTTTGATTTTTGTACAATCCATTGGGTGAAGTCCATGGGTACAGTCACCGCTTGTATTGCTGGAAGAAGGTTTTGAGATGACTAGATCGTTGGTCTTACAGAATTCTATCAGTCTTTATCCAGCTTTATTTCTGTTGCCAAGTCCATATTTTCCAACTACTGTGCCTTCTTTTTGTTGCAACTTTTGTGTTCCAGTCATTCATGGCTATCAGGATATCCTGTTTGCATGTTCTGTCAATTTCAGCTTGTACTTGTTCATAGTACTCATCAATTTCATCCTCTTCTGCAGCTGTTGTTGGAGCATATACTTGAATTATAGTTGTGTTGATGGGCATTCTCGTAGATGAATAGAGATTAAGCGTTCACTGACTGCATTGTATTTCATTACAGTTCTTGCAGTTTCCTTCTTGATTATAAATGCAACATCATTTCTTCTTTGTCTTTCATTTCCTGCAGTAAGCCATGTGATCATCTAATGTAAAGTGCCCGATGCCAGTCCATTTCTTCAGTTCGCTGACACCCAACAGATCAAGTTGTACACATTCCATTTCATTCTTGACCACCTCCATCTTCTCTGGTTCATGCCTTGTATGTTCCATTTCCCAATATGTAAGATATTTAGAACTTCTCACTCTCATTTCATGCACAGCTACGTCAGCAGTCAGACGTCCTGAGGACTTTGATCCAGCCACATCATAAATGCTGGCTTTACTCTGAAAAGTCTTCAGCTCTTCCCCAGTAGCTATTTGAGGGCCTTTTGATATGGGGAGTCTCATCTTCCAACACTATAGTGCAATTTGTTTTGTTGTGACTATCCAGTGGGTTTTCATGGCAAGATATAGAAGTAGATTGCCAGGCCTTTCCTCCACGCAGTTTAATTTTAGTGTTGTTGTCGTTGTCACAGAAATGTGATCCTCTGTTGCCAACACTGTCCCATTCTGCTGCTGTTGCTTAGATGGGTTTTCATGGCAAGATACAGAAGTAGATTGCCAGGCCTTTTCTCTGCACAGTTTAAGTTTAGTTTTGTTGCCGTTGTCACAGAAATGTGATCCTCTTCCACCAACACTGTCCCATTCTGCTGCTGCCCAGATGGGTGGTTTGTCTTGATCTGGCACCTCAGCTGAGACCTGTCCATCTTGGAAGACCTTGCCAGTATTTATTTATTTATTTATTTAGTAAGGACTTATATACCGCTCCTTCCAGCGATCAGAAGCGGTTTGATTACAAGTACGGGATTTGTCATAAATCACAGACAGAATTATTTGGGGATTAGATAGAGAGAGCAGGGGGATACACAGCACACATATGTGGGTCCATATAAAGCCCTTAACTATTATAATACATTTACACAGGCACTAACCATCATCTATTTACATTTGTACATACAGCAAATCAATTTCTTTTGTCTTTTTGGAATTTCATCTTGCAAGGTCTAAAGTACCGATAGCTTAGCCCTCAGCATCACTGATGCACACAAGCCTTCACAGCAAGACAAGCTGCAAACTAAGTGAGGGCAGACATGGATATTGCTCCTCTTTCTCTCTTACCAACAGACATGGATATTGCTTCTCTTTCTCTCTTACCAACTCATGACAAAGGCTATTGTTTAGACCTTGGCTTTTTTTAATGAAAATAATTTGTTTTGTCTTTATTCATTCCTCCTTAATGTATTCTCCTTCTTGGTTGGATCATAAAATAAGAAGGTTTTCGGTGGACCTACTTGTATTTTCATGGTTTAATCATGTGGCCTTGCCATTGTTTTGACATCCTCGAATGACTGACTCAGATAGCTTTGGTCAGGAATGTGTGGATCTTGTACTGATGATTCCCTCTCTTCCTCTAGAGCAAGCATTCAAGACTTGATACGCCTCACTGGGGCCCTGAATAAAGTTGCTCTTTTGAAGGTGATTGCACTGTCCCACTGCTGTTCGTCCTTGGTATAATAAATTACTGGCTAATTTGAAACGCTTAGTTTGCCATGCCAAAAGGCATTGGAGGGAAGTTAAGACACAGCCTGACTTATCTACCTGCAGACTGGTTCAGGCATCATATAACTGTTTGCTTAAACCACAGATTCCCAACCTGGGGTGCCCACACCCCCAGGGGGTACAAGAGGGACTTTCAGATGGTGTGAAAAAGAGTGGCTTGTGTCCCTTAGTGATAAGTCACATGTCATCACTCAGCCATCTGCCAGGTGCCTTGAGCAGTGGTAGTAAGTGATTGTGTTGCGTAGATAGTAGTCTCGTTTATTTAATCAAAAGGAGAGAATAACAGAATTAACATATAAGTAAAGTAATTACCTGATTGTCAGAGTATTGCTTTTAAAATCATTATTATGCAACATCTGACATAATCATTGTATATTGCTTCACTCATAAATTCACGATTGCAAGAGTTCATTGAGAATTTCACCCCTTGGGGCCTCTCAGCTCTCCTATCATCTCTGCTCCCACGCACTGTGATATTACTTTTGTAGGGGGTACGAACATTAATCAAACATTTCCTAGGAGCGTGGGGCATAGAAAAGGTTGGGTACCATTGGCTTAAACAGATTCGGAAACAATTTATTTCTGACAAATGCCTTAATTGCAGTAATTTTTCTCATCAGCTGTTCAGTCTTGTCTATAAACTTTGCTCACTGTCTACTTCTTGCATTCATAGAGACCTGCAATTTTCTCCTTATAATTTTGCTTCTTTTCTACCTGATAAAATCCAAACTGCTCACCTGTCTATAGTGGTACCTTTTGCCTCTAGATCCTTATTAGAATTTTCCTTTAATGATCCCTTTAGTTTGCCCCCTTCATTTTATACCCATGATACATTGTCTCCGTTCTTCTCTCTGTTTCTGTAGGCCTTGAGAATAGTATTTCTACTATGAACCCCACTACCTCCTCTATTGATATTAGGCCCAATATTCCAAGTGATTAATGCAGTTAGCAGAGCTGCTAACCGCATTAATTGTGGTGAATGGGATAGTCAGTGGCACTAACACTAACATGGTTAGTGCCGTTGAATATCCATTACTGCCTTCCCTATACACCCTCATGCTAACCGCTTAGCATTGGGTCATGTTGGGGGCAATACAGGGTAGAGCAGAGATGATGCTGATCAGTAACCAGGCAGCAACGATATTGAGCCACTGCCCGATTAGCGATATGTGGTGAAAGTCTTGTGCAAGTAACCCTGGCCTAGCTTTTGCTGCGTATCACTAAATGGGCAGTGTCTCATTATCACCACTGCCTGGTTATCAATTTGCTTATGTGACAACCCTGGATATTTATTGCTGTGACTCTATATGACCCCCGGCATTGAATATCTGGTTTTATTAGTCAGCACGGTGGCTAGTTACGTTAGCAGCAGTGATATCAGTCCCATTATTCCTTGTTGAAGGAAACTTTACCTCTCCCAGGGCTCTATTACTCCTGTTTGGAAGGAGTCAGTTATTTTGCCTTCTCTCTAGAAACCTAACTTAGATTCTGCTGATTTGTCAAGTTTGCCCATTTTAAATTTGCATTTTGTTTGTAAGATTATGGAAAAATTTGTGGCTTTGCAACTGACTAATTATTGTGATTCAATGTTTTCCATCCAAAAAATTGGGTTTTAGAGCTGGACATAGTACTGAGTTTGCTTTGGTGGCCCCATATGATGAGATACTAGTCCACAAGCAATGCAGAATGTGTCTTTTTGGGAAACTGCTAGGTTCTTGTGGCCTAAATTAGCCACTGTTGGAAACAGTCAAGTGTTTATTAAACAATCGTCACCAGGGAAAATAAAGGTGACCCACGAGGGGGAACAACCAACCAAACCCAACACAGGCTTTGTTTCGGCTACGCCTTCTTCAGGGGTTCATGGCAGGCTAAAATCATAAACATAAAACCAAACAGCATTCCACGAAAAATATACAAACATCAATAATATATATAAAATAAATTTATAAATATGTAATCAAAATCATAAAATAAATGATATAAAACACATTTTGAAACACGCAACATTTTATAAACATTGATAACCAATAATCATGAGCATATAAAATGGCTGAATGTATAATAAATAACAATAGATAAAAATATAAATAAACAATAAAAGTCTTAAAATGATAAGTAAATGAAGATAAGGTGTGGCTATCCCACCAATGAATGTTGAGGAATGTGACATCTATGAGAAATGTTTAAAAGTCAAATAAAACACATATAAAATAGAGAATTATGCCCGAGGCCGCGGGCCGGGTCCCGCGGCCGACAGTAACCTGGGCCCGGGCCCGGCCGCGGCCTCCAACGTGCCGGGTAAAAGGGGGGGTGCGTCGGGGGGGGGGAGGGGCGGTGCGAGGCACATGATAACGCTCCGGCGCGCCGTCGGGGCGATTTCATTGGCCCGCATGTCATGGGGTGGGCGGTGCTGTTCGCGAGGAGCCGCGTGGCCGTCTCCTTCTGGCCGCGGCTCCTCGCGTACCGGTCGCGTTCTGCCTGTGCTCGGTGAGTGGGGTTCGTGGAGGGGGGTCTAGTGGCTCCCGGGGGCGGTGGGGAGGTTGCATTCGGGCGGGGGGGGGGTCTGCAGCCGGTCGGGGCTTATACAAAAAAAAAAAAAAAAAACGAACCCCTGCATCCTTTGCTGCAGCAGGTTATTTACCCCTGTGCTGGGCTGCTGCTCAACGGTGTGGGGGAGGGCCTGAGCATGGCGGGGAAAGGCAACAAGAAAGTTGCTCCGGGGGGAAGGGCTGGGGGGGGCTCGAGGGGGTCCCGCGGGGTTGGGGCAGCCCCAGGGGCCAGAGCAGGCCGTGGGGGGGGGGGGCGGGGAGTAGGGGGGAGGAACAGTAAGCGGAGGGTTGGGGTGGGGATGCGTGGGGCTCTCTCTGCCCCTGCAGCTGTGTTGGGGGGGCCGGAGGAGGTGGTGGGCCCCCTTGAAGGGGTCGTGGGGCCTGGGGCGCGGGAGGCGGAGGGGGCGTCGAGGGGGGGTGCTGGGGCAGGTGGCGTTGAGGAGGGAGCGTCGCTCGGGGTCGGGGGGGGGGGACGGGGCGGAGTGTTCGGGTGCGGTGGGCATGGGTGGGTTCCGGTTCCTCCCGGAGCATATGGGCCCGCCCCGGGGGGTGGGGGACGGTGCGGAATGCGTAGCGACGGGTGGAAGGCTTGGTCCCCGGTACCTGGGATGGCAATGGGTGGGAGCCCTTGGGGGGGGGCTGGGTGGGGAGCATTGGGGGGCCGGTTTTCAAAGTGTTGGGGGACAACTCCCCTGGGGGGCTTCAGGCTGGGCAGTCGGGGGTTGGGGTCCTCGGGGGGGGGTGCAGGGAGGGGGTGTGGGCTGGGGGGGCGGGGTCTTATGGGATGGCTTCGCAGGGGGTTGGTTTGCCTCCGTCCCCGTGTGTTGGCTCTCCTCTCCCTTTGCAGGTTTTCGGGGAGTGCGCCCTTGACAGCAGGCGGAGTTGGCGGTGGAGCGACAGTGATGTCGGTGGGGTGGGGGCCAGTCCGGCCCGCCCATGATGGAGCAGACGGAGTCCACCTCGGGTGTGCAGGTGGCGGCGGAGCCGGCGGCGGCAGGTGAGTGCTCCGGGGCGACGGCGGGGGGAGTTGGGGGGCAGTGCCGTCGGGGGAGGGTGCACCGCCAGCTATTAAAGCCAAGGCAAAGCGGAAGCACCGACGGCGTCGGCGGAGGAGCGCGTCGTCTTCATCTATACATCGTCGGGGTCTTCGGACACTTCCTCAGCGGACTCCACCGGCGGGCCGCGGGTTGGCGAGGGGGCGGGATCGGCGGTGGTGTGCGTTTGCGCGGAATTGTGGGAGAGTGTTCCGCGTAAGTTGAGGCGGCGGATTGTGAAGCGGCGTTATTTAGATATTTTCCGGCTATTGGAAGGGAGGAAACGCTCGGGGGAGAGTCGTAAGAAGCGCAAGGAAGACGAGAAGGCGGGGAGGGTACGGAAGGTTTCGCGGAACACGTTAAATTGGACTCGGGCTTTTTTTGCGTTTGGCGAGCGTATGGGGGCATGAGGACCCGAGTCGTTATGGTGAGATGTTGGCTTATGCCGATGCGATCTTGGCGGCTTCCCAGGCCCACGAGGGGTGGGCCTGGCTTAATTACGACGAGGAGTTCCGCGATAGGATGGAGGAGAACCGGCAGTTGTCATGGGGCATGAAGGATATCATCCTTTGGCTCACGCAAATGTCGGCAAAGAGGAGTGGAACGGGGGGGGGTGCAGGTCCGGCTAGGGCGGCGGGTGCGGCAGCTTCGGTGGGATTGCGGTCCTTTCGGCCAGCGGGCCCGGGGCCCGAGGCGAGTAAAGTTGGGGCGGGCGGTCCCGGCGGCGGCGATTTGTGTTGGCGCTTTAACAAAACGTCCTGCCCTTTCCCGGACTGCAAGTTTCGGCACGCTCTTGCTCCCTGTGCGGAGCCGGTCACTCGGGCCGTTAAGTGCAGCCGTCGAGCGGTGCAAGGGGCGGCGGCGGCAAGTAAATGACGGGTTGGAAGGGGGTCTGGCGCCTACCCCCATTAGGATCTGGGCGTTGCTGCCGTGGCTGGAGCTCTACGTGGCTACCAGGCATGGCCCGGCGGGGACGATGTTGTGGGCGGGGGTTTTTTCTGAGGGCTTTCGTATCCCTTTTCAGGGGCTGTCCGGGATTTGGAGTCGGGGAATGCTCGCTCGGTGATGCGGCTGGCGGATGTGGCCCGCGCGAAGATTGCGGCGGAGTGCGCTCTGGGCAGAGTTGCTGGGCCGTTCCTTCGGCCGCCCTTTTCACCGTTTATTGTTTCACCGCTCGGCGTCATCCCGAAGAAGGAGCCAGGGCGTTATCGGCTGATACATAATCTTTCTTGTCCCCTCGGGGCTTCGGTGAATGACCATATCCCGCAGGAGCTGTGCTCAGTGCGCTATGCGTCCTTCGACGAGGCTTTGGAGCGTGTGCGCCAATGTGGAAAGGGGGCTTTGCTTGCGAAGGTGGACATTGAGTCTGCCTTTCGTCTCTTGCCGGTGCACCCGTCCGCCTTCCCTTTGCTCGGCTTTCGTTTTGACGATGCTTATTATTATGACAAGTGTATGCCCATGGGTTGTGCGATCTCGTGTGCGTACTTTGAGGCCTTCAGCTCTTTCCTGCAATGGGTGTTGATGCGGAGGTTCCGGTCTTAGGTCGATAGTGCACTACCTCGATGATTTTTTGTTCGTCGGGCCCGGCCCAGTCTGCAGTGTGTGCATCCTTGTTAGAGCTTTTCTTGGGTATGGCGGCGGAGTTTGGCATCCCTTTGGCGGAGGGTAAGACAGTGGGGCCGGTGACTTGTATTTCCTTTTTGGGGATTGAGATCGACTCTGTTGAGTTTGTGGTACGGTTACCGAGGGATAAAGTCGAGCGGCTGCGGCTCTTGGTAGCTGAGGTGGGCTCCGCTACGAAGGTGACGTTGACGGAGCTTCAGAGGTTAGTCGGCCACCTAAACTTTGCCTGTCGGGTCGTCACAATGGGAAGGCCGTTTGCGCGGCGGTTGTCTTTGGCGATGGCCGGGTGCGCTGTGGGCACCATCGCATTCGGGTGACTGCGGGGATGCGAGCTGATTTGCGCGTGTGGGATGCTTTTTTGGCGAATTATAATGGCTGCTCGGTGTTGCAGTCCGAGGAATTGTCCAACAGGGATTTGGACTTGTTTTCAGATGCTGCGGGGGGTTCGGGTATAGGATTGTTCTGCCAGGGCTCGTGGTGTGCAGCGCCGTGGCCGGCGGCTTGGTCCGCGAGTGGGCTGACGCGCAATGTGACGTTCCTGGAGTTGTTTCCGATTGTAGTGGCCTTCTGGGTATGGCCAGAGAGGCTACGGGACAAGCGGGTAGTCTTCTGGTGTGACAACGCTGCGGTGGTGCAAGTCATTAATCGTCATTCGCCAAAGTGTCCAAGGGTGGCGGCGTTGATGCGTGTGTTGGTGCTGGCCTGTCTTCGTCTCAATGTCACGGTTCGGGCGCGCCATGTGCCAGGTGCTCTGAACGTTATTGCTGACGCTTTGTCTCGTTTCCAGTGGGAGCGGTTTCAGGAGTTGGCCGGGGGGGCGGACGAGACCGCGGCGGTGGTGCCGGAGCACCTTTGGCGAATTGGGACGCCGGAATGATCTCATTGTTGCGGTCTTCCCTGGCACCAGGTACGTGGAAGGCTTATCAGCGGGGGTATGGGCGGGTCCAAGAGTTTCTCTGGGGGAGGGGCTGGAGGGGGGTAGAGTCGGGGACATCTTGGCGGGTTCTTTCATAGCGTGGGCAAAAGAGGGTGGTTGGTCCCGGGCGGCAGCACGGGCGGCTTTGGCCGGCTTCTCCTTTTTTAGCAGGGCGGCGGGCTGGGGCAGTCCGAGCGCCTCGTATGTGGTGAAGCGGCTATTAGCCGGGTGGGCGCTAGCGCAGCCCTCCTGCCCGGATTGGCGTCGCCCCGTGTCGCACGCCTTGCTGCTGCGTATTTGGGGCGTTCTACCCGAGGTGGCGGCTACTCCGTATGAGGCAGTCCTTTTTCGGGCGTTGTTTGTCACAGCCTTCTTCGGGGCCTTCCGCGTTCGCGCGCTGCCCCCTCCGGCGGGCGGCCGCGGGGGGCGGGGGGGTTTGCTGGTGCAGCAGGTGGACATACAGGAGGCGCGCGTACGGATTTTCCTGGCCCGCTCGAAGACTGACCCATTGGGGCAGGGTCGGTGGGTGCTGCTGAGGGCCATTCCGGGTCTGGGATCTTGTCCAGTGCAGAACTTGGCGGTGTACCGGCGGCAGCGGCCGGATCGGGCCGGGTGATTCTTCTGCCATGCTGATGGGACAGCTGTTACCCAATTCCAATTCACGGCAGTCTTCCGCTTGGCGTTGCGGCGGCTGGGCGTGGATGAGCGCGGTTATGCGTCTCACTCCTTTCGGATAGGTGCGGCAACGAGCGCAGCCGCCGCTGGCCTGGGAAGTGAGGTGATCCAGCGGATCGGGCGCTGGCGCTCCAGGGCCTTCGAGGGCTACGTGCGTCCGGAACAGTTGTAAGCTGTGGTGGTGGAAGGGGGGTGGGTGTGGGGGGGGGTTCTAATGCTGTTTTTTCTCTTTCAGGTCTACTGCTGAACGTGCCGACAGTGGCTGCTGCCCGGAGCGCGCCGGGTGTTTGGTGGCTTCTGGGGCATTCGTTCGTCTACTGGGCGGAACGCAGAGCCTCAACTCGTCCGCTGGGTACACACCTGGGCTTGGTGTCCTGCAATTTCCGGCTGGAGTGGCTCGGCGAGCGGGGCATGCGATGGTGGCAGCTACTTCCAGTGGTTCGAGAGCACGCGGAGCGGCAGCAGAGGCCGGTGGGACTCCTGATACATCTTGGAGGGAATGATCTTTCCTGTTGGACTTGTCGGCAACTCATCCGCGCAGTGCAACGTGACCTGCGTGCGCTGCAGGAGCAGTGGCCTGATGTTGCAATCGTCTGGTCGGACATCATCCCTCGCCGGCCTGCTTGCCTCAACGACGCTGGTCGAGGGGGTTGGCCAAAGTGAACAGGCAGATTGGCCGTTGGTTGCAACAGGCCGGTGGATGGCAGGTCCGGCACCCCTGGGCGGACCCCCAGTGCACAGGACTGTACCGTACCGACGGGGTACACTTGTCCCCGGTCGGTCAGGACTTATTGCTTAATGATTGGCAGGAAGCGCTGGAAATGATTGGTCGCAGCTTTATGGTGGGGGCGGTGCGAGGATAGTGCCTACCTCGCACCGGTGGCGGGGTACAGAGCCAGCGCTCGCAGGAGCGGCGCGGGCTTGACCTGGTTTACAAGCAGTGGGGGCGAAGTGCTCCCCGGGGTGGGGCGAGACAGCCCGGTTGGGGGTCTCGGCCCGGTAGCGGGGGGGTGGGAGCCGGCCTTTGCTACTAGGATGGCGAGGCAGGCGGCGGGGTTTGGGGGGGAGGAGGATGCTCCGCCTTGCTACTAAGATGGCGGGTGGGGGGGCATCCTCCGGTAAAGGGGTGCGGGGTTGGGTTTTGTTCAATTGTTATCTTAGGCCCGTGTTGGGCCGGTTGTACAGGTTGTAAATAAAGCTGCGACCAAAAGTTTGTACCAAATATTACTGAGTTGGTGAAGTTATTGGGGGGGGGGGGGAACAGGACTGGAGGGTGTAAACTGGGGTAATGGTGGCGGGTAGGGCTTCTGGTTTACCTGTGTTAATGCCCGTGGCCGCGGGCCGGGTCCCGCGGCCGACAGTAACCTGGGCCCGGGCCCGGCCGCGGCCTCCAACGTGCCGGGTAAAAGGGGGGGTGCGTCGGGGGGGGGAGGGGGCGGTGCGAGGCACTTGAAATCGCTCCGGCGCGCCATCGGAGCGATTTCATTGGCCCGCATGTCATGGGGTGGGCGGTGCTGTTCGCGAGGAGCCGCGTGGCCGTCTCCTTCTGGCCGCGGCTCCTCGCGTACCGGTCGCGTTCCCGCCCGCCCGCCCGCCCATGGTTTTTGTTTTGTCGGGATGTTGCAGCTGGTGGGGGGGGCGGGTCACAGAGCCAGCGCTCGCCGGCGCGGCGCGGGCTTGACCTGGTTAACACGCTGTGGGGGGCGAAGTGCTCCCGGGGGTGGGGCGAGACAGCCCGGTTGGGGGTCTCGGCCCGGTAGCGGGGGGGTGGGAGCCGGCCTTTCCGACTAGGAGGGCGCGGCTGGCGGGGGGGTGGGGGGGGGAGGAGGATGCTCCGCCTTGCTACTAAGATGGCGGGTGGGGGGGCATCCTCCGGTAAAGGGGTGCGGGGTTGGGTTTTGTTCAATTGTTATCTTAGGCCCGTGGTGGGCCGGTTGTACAGGTGGTAAATAAAGCTGCGACCAAAAGTTTGTACCAAATATTACTGAGTTGGTGAAGTTATTGGGGGGGGGGGGAACAGGACTGGAGGGTGTCAAATCGGGGAATGGAGGCGAGGAGGGCTTCCGGGTTACCAGTGTTACAACCTTATACCACTTGTAAACGTAAGGCCATCTGTTCCAACCCTTGTGTAATGTATAATAACTAATGAGGAGGAAGAGAAGAAGAAAAACTGAAACTCATAACACTTATGCCACATTACAATAAATTATGTATCTGACAAAACAAAAATGTGACCATGTGAAAGGAGCAGGGGTGAGCTCCGATCTAAAATAATAATCATCAAACCTTTTGTAACTAACATCAAAGGCTGCCCGGGGGGGGGGGGGAGGAGTTGTAACAGAAATATACTGTCTGTAATATGGTACATTATCATGCTGTGTTTAAAAATCACCCAGTAAAAATAGGTAAAAACCTAGTTAATGCCCCAAAAGGTAATGATGACCGCCCTTAAATAAAATCAATGAATGAAGAAACTGAAACTTGACTATAAACTTTACCTACACACCGTGCTGACATTCACTTCTGCAGAATAAAAAACGCCGACATCTGCGCAGTATGTTCCTTTTATTTGGTTGAAGGAATGCAACCCCTGACCTACAAAAAAATGTCTGTAAGGGTTATTCTGAGAAATGGTATGGCGGTGGATTCAGTGGTGAGTGTTGCAGCGGTACCTGGCATTTCGGCATCCTGTGCAAGAATGTTTGAAGCTTGGAGTGCTGCTGAAGATTTTGTAGAGCTGCTGTCCTAAGCTAAATATGTGGATGTGGGCAGGCTTTGAACTGTGTTTGAGAAGTTTAACCGAGGTATCCGGCTGCCCTACTCGGCATGGGCCAAACCCCCCCTCCCCCCCCCTCCAACACCCGCCCCATCAACACCCCCCCCCCCCCTTAACCATTGACAAAGCACACAGACGTCGGGCATTGGTGCAAATGCTAGTCGCAGCTTTTATTAACAGTAAGAACACCGGCCCAACATGGGCCAACTCCGCAAACCAAAACATCCCAGGTGAATGCCCCCCCCCCCACCCGTCATCCGGATGATGCCCCCCACCAGCCGTTGAAGCAAAGTGGAGCACCATCCAACCCCCCCCCCCTTACCCCTTCACGCCCGCCTCGCCATGATAGCAAAGGCCAGCTGAAGGGGTTGCCATTTCCGGGTAGAGACCCCAGCCGGGCCGTCTCCCCCAACCAGAATAGCCGCGCCGCTCACATGGAAAGCGGCCTCCAGCTGAAATGAGCCACCGGGTCCGCGAGCACTAGCTCGCCACCCCGCTCACATGGCCCGCAAGAGGCCCCCGATCTAGTCCACCCCCCCCCCCCACCAGCTGCGACAAAATACTTCCTCCCCCAACCCATGCGGAAAACAAGGGAGGGAGGGAGGGAACCTTTCTCCAGCCACGAGCAAGGAGGAAGAGGGAGATCGCCAACCGGCGATCCCTCCTTGCTCGCGTTGCCCCGCCCCCGGCGAGCGCCCGCACAGCCAATCACTGGGCTGCCATGCGCGCGCAGGGGGCCCAGCACAAGCCCAACTGAACCCCCCCACCTCTACCCCCGAGAAGGAGGCTGCCTCGCGACCGGGCCCCGGGAACCCGGTTATCAGGCAGCCGCGGGACCGGGGCCCGGCGGCTAAGCCGGTATTTGTGACTGCTCCTTTCTTTATTCCTTTTATAGCTGGCCATTGTGTTGGTCTGTGATTCCTGTTTAAATAGCTCCTATAGAATTGGTGTTACAATATCATTTGAGTGGTTGTTATTGTCAGGGCACCCTGGAGTGCCTTCTGTTGAAGATGTTTCTTGGAGGTCTTTAAGTATTTTGTAATAAAAACAGTTTTAAATTTGTTGATGGGAGGAGTTTTTTCAGCCTTCGATGTGGAGCTGTGTGTTCCTTTATGGCTTTGAGTAGCCACATAGAGGGAGGTTAAGTTATCTGAGGCTTTTTCTCCTACCCATTGTTTAGCCTGTCTACTAACTAGTGATTCTCTGCTGATTGTTTGTAGTTTATTTATTTATTTAGACAGATTTGTATGCCACCTTATCCTTCAATCAAGGTGGCCACGTCACATCACAATTGGAGGGTTACATTTAGCATTAGGTTACGTGTAAACATTTGGACAGTACACTTAACAGCAAACATTTAGACAGTACACTTAACAGTATTTAGATAGTACAATTGAGGGTTAACATTTAACAGGAGAGTATTTAATAACTTAGTATTAGTTGGGATTATGTTCATGGTAAGTGATTTGAATATATTAAAAATCCTTTTTTGAATTATATGTTGGGAGAAGGGTTTTTGGTATGTGAGTGTGGGGAGTAGGATTTTTGTTCTTTTCTTGAGACAAAAGCTCTTTGTTCCCTGGTCCATGCTCTGGTTCTCAATAGACTTGACTATTGTAATACACTGTTAGTTGGGCTTCCTATAGCCCAATTAAAAAAAGAGACAGGAATTTCAAAATACTAGAGTAAAGTCTAAGATTTTGATGCTCACATACTGTGCTTGCTCTTCATGTCTGCCATGTACAGTGCCTTACAAAAGTATTCATCCCCTTTGTGTTTGTCCTGTTTTGTCGCATTACAACCTGGAATTAAAATGGAGTTTGGGGGGTTAGCACCATGTGATATGAACAACATGCCTATGAGTTTGAAAGTGTAAAATATCCTTTATTGTGACACAAACAATAATTAAGAAAAAAAGCCCCTGAAATTAGGAGTGGACATATGTATTTCCCCCCAAAGTCAATACCTTGTAGAGCCACCTTTTGCTGTAATTACAGCTGCAAGTCTCTTGGGGTATGTCTCTATTAGTTTAGCACATCTAGCCAATGGGATTTTCACCCATTCTCAGGGCAAAACTGCTCCAACTCCTTCAAGCTAGATGGGTTGTATTGGTATATAGCGATCTTCAAGTCATGCCACAGATTTACAATTGGTTTGAGGTCTAGGCTTTGACTAGGGCCATTCCAAGATATTTAAATGCTTGCCTTTAAACCACTCCAGTGTAGCTTTGGCAATATGTTTAGGGTCATTGTCCTGCTGGAAGGTGAACCTTTGTCCCAGTCTCACATCTCTGGCAGACTGAAAGTGGTTTTCCTCAAGAATTGCCCTGTATTTAGTGTCATCCGTCGTTCCTTCAATGCTGACCAGTTTTCCTGTCCCTGCTGATGAAAAACATCCCCACAGCATGATGCTGCCACCACCATGTTTAACTGTGGGAATGTTGTTCTTGGGGGTAATGGGAAGTGTTGGGTTTGCGCCATGATGGCCAAAAAGTTCAATTTTCATCTCATCTGATCAGAGAACCTTATTCCATGTCCGCCACATGCTGTTGTGCAAACTCCAAATGTGTTTTCTTGTTTCTTTCTTTAAGCAATGTTTTTTTTTTCTGGCCACTCCTCCATAAAGCCCCACTCTGTGGAGTGTACGGCTTAAGTGGTCCTATGGACAGATACTCCCATCTCCGCTGTGGATCTTTGCAGCTCCTTCAGTTTTTTTCCTTGGTGTCTTTATGGCATCTCCGATTAATGCCCTCCTTGCCCGGTCTGTGAGTTTTGGTGGGCGGCCTATTCTTGTCAGGTTTGTAGTGGTGCCATATTCTTTCCATTTTGCTATAATGGATTTAATGCTGCTCCATGGGATATTCAAAATTTGAGATATTTTTTTAATAGCCCAACCCCGATCTATACTTCTCCACAACTTTATCTCAGACCTGTTTGGCGTGCTCCTTGGTGTTCATGTCCTTTGCTTAGTGGTGTTGCAGACTCAGGGGCCTTTTGAAATAGGTGTATTTATAGAAGCATCATGTGACAGATCATGTGACACTGATTGCACACAGTTGGACCCTAATCAACTAATTTTGTGACTTCTGAGGTTAATTGGTTGGGCCAACTCTTATTTAGGGGTTTTATAGCAAAGGGATGACTACATATGCACTCACAACTTTTCATTTTTTACTTGTTTTTTAATATACAAGGTATTTTATTGTCATTCCACTTCACCAATTTGGACTATTTTGTTAGGTCCACTATCTAACATCCAAATGAACCTCTATTTTCATTCCAGGTTGTACATAATGACAATACAGGACAAAAATCGAGGCGATGGATACTTTCACAAGGCACTGTGTTTGATGCCTTGCTCACTCCATATTCTTCCACATACTGTCTGAGGTCTTCTCAAGATAACTTATTGATGGACCCTCATTTAGTAAGCTCAGATATACAGTAAATGGCTTTATATGTTGCACTTTCGTTGTGGAATTCACTGCCTCCTTCTTTGCGGCTGGAAACTGCTTCTGCCAGATTTAAATCCAGAGTAAAGACATGGCTCTTCAATCAATTCTATGTCTAAGCTAGACAGTTTCCTTTTATTGTTGTACTGTGCCTGTCATCTTCCTTTCTGATGCCTATTATTATCTTAATGATTACGTATTGTCTGTCTATTGTGTTTCTGCTCAATCTGGAATTGTAAACTGCTTTGATATGATTTTATGATATAGTGGTATATTAAATACTAAGGGGCTCATTCTGACTTGTGAATAGTGGGGATGTATACCTCGTTTCGATGTACAACCTCCCGCTATTCTCAGGGGCCATATTCTGACCCAAGAGCTCCATGCATGCACAGAGCCTTTGTGTGGAGAGATCCGGACAGGGGCAGGACGGGGCGGCAATTGGACGGAGAGAGGGCAAAGCTGTGGCAGGCTGCATAACCCGGATGTACAAGGCCTATTCAGGCCACGGCCCTGTACATTTATTTATTTATTTAGCTGCATTTATATCCCGCTTTTCACCGGGTCAAAGCGGTTGGGGGATACATTTAACATGAGGGGATATGACACACATACACTAATACTTACAGGGAACATGGACAATGGAGGGTTAAGTGGCTTGCCCAAGACCACAAGGAGCACCTGTGGGACTAGAAACCCCAGTCCTTCCGGCCAAAGGTTGCTGTCCTCTAGTGGGATTTGAACCCCTGACCTTCCGGCCTGTGGTACCTTGCCCCAACCACTAGGCTATGCCTCCCTACATCCACTGGAGGCTATGACGTGGGACTTATTCCACCTCGGAGGTGGAATAAGTCTCAGGGTGGCAGAGATCAGGGCACATGGACCTCCAAATGTCCCAGGGATGCTGAAGGTAAGGCTCTACAGCCCAATCCCATCCCTGGCTGCATCTGCCAAGGGCTGGGTGGCGGGGAAAGGAAGCTGTTGGCGATGTTGGGTCTTCTGCGCTACTGCTGTGTGTCCCGGTGCCATAGCAATGGGATGCCTTAGCACTGGCACTCCACTAGGAGCAGGGTGTGGGCTGGCTGGGCAGGGGAAAAGACATTTCTTGCAGCAGAATCAGGGCATGTCTGGGCCGTCTAAGGGACCGATTCAGCAACCGCAGGAACTTCTTGTTCCCGCGATTACAGAATCGGGTACAAGTTTCCCCTGTCTATTTTTTAGCCGTCTAAATGTGCCCTGATCAGAATTGGCCTCTACATAAATCAATGAGCACTGTTTAAAAACTTAACTGTGCCAGGGAGCAAGTGTAAATCCTAAAGTTGACAATTTTGGTCATACACGTGAAATAAAACCAAGTACCTGTTAGTATATACATGTAAACCGCTCTGATGCGTAAGTAAAGGGTGGTATATCAAATGCCTAAACCATAAACCATAAACCATAAATGGAAAACGCATGTGTAAATTTTTGATCCACCCACGCCACCCCCTAAACATGGCCCCTTGAAACTTCTGCATAGTAAAAACATCTACATGTAAATTCATTCCTTTCTAAAATGCCTGATTGTACATTTGGAAATTGCAAAGAATTATTCTAAAATAACCCCCTTAGTAACATTATTGCATACATAAAATATTCAATGGGCTTAGTCCACTTTTTTTTGCTTTCATTTTCATTATCTTAAAGTAATTCTTTTTTTTAAGATTTCTTTTTTTTTTTTTAATTTAAGTTTTTATTAATTTTTCCAAAAAGCCAAGTACAAAATGTTGGATGGTCATCAATGCATAATTGCAAATTATATAGGTATAGGCGGTAGCAACTCACTTCATGCAAGCCCCATCACGAATCAGAAGGAAGTTTGTATTTGTATGAATCAGTAGAATTACTAATTTTCAGATTTCTTCCCCCTGCATTTTAATTTGTCAGAGCAAATTTGGAAATGAACTTCATTTAAAGAAATAAAAGAAATCCATTCCTCGAGGTTAAAACTGCAAATTGCATTTGTATGCTAGTCATGTGTGCTACTGGCAACTGAAGTACTCTATATGCTTAAGATGAAATTGAATATTTTTCTGGTGCCTGAATGCATTTTTCAATCTTGTTTCTTCAGTGTTTGACTTATTTTCTAAAGTATTGTTCTCAGTCAGCTTTGCCTGTTAAGGATTTGCAGATAACTCTAAATTTATGAGTACAGCTGTGCGGTCAGGAATTTAACCCTCATTTTCTACTATTACTTAGTCATTTATTAGAAATTTACAAATGCTAAACTCATATTCATATTCTACCTTTGTCTCTGTTTTGCGGAATAGTTCATTGGTGAGTATCTCATGAGAGGATCTAATTTCTCATTCTTTCAGTCTGAGCATCATTTCTGCTATTTTTGTTCTAGTATTTTATAATGACACATGGGGCCCTTTTACTAAAGTGTGTTATGGTTTTGCATCTAACGCACCAAAAGCATAAAAACCATGACACATTAGGTATAGCGCCACTGACTTAACTATCAGGGCTGTGGACAGCATGTTCCCATCAGTTAATGCACTGCACTGGCCTTAATGCATGACAAAATTAGTAAAAGTGCACTTACTTCTACCTATTGAGGTGGTGATAATTGCACAAGTGCTAACTGTGAGCCTTGCAGTTAATGTGGGCAAGCTGACTATAAGGTATTCACTATGAACATAAGAACATAAGATATGCCATACTGGGTCAGACCAAAGTCTAGCAAGCCCAGAATCCTGTTTCCAACAGTTGCCAATCTAGGTCATAAGTGCCAAGCAGTTTTTCCAAAAGAAACAGGTTCCACAATGCTTGTATTGGGTAAAGCAGTGATATCCTGGGTCCCTTTTAATAATGGTTTATGGACCTTTCCTCCAGGAACTTGTCCAAACCTTTTTAAACCCAGCTACACTAGCAGCTTTTAGTACATCCTCCAGTAACAAATTCCAGAGTTTGTTTACATGTTGGGTGAAAAAAATATTTTCTCTTATTAATCTTAAATAGCTTACCCTGTAGCTTCATTACATGTCCCCTAGTCTCTCTATATTCTGATGATGTAAACAATCGATCTACATTTACCCATTCCACTCCATTCATTAATTTATAGACCTCTATCATATCTCTCCTCAGCCGTCTCTTTTCCAGGTTGAAGAGCCCTAACCTTTTTAGCTTCTCTTCATAGGGGTATTCTTCCATCCCCTTTACCATTTTGGTGGCTCTTCTCTGTACCTTTTCTAATAAAGCTATATCCTTTTTAAGATACGGCGACCAGAATTGCACACAATATTCAAGGTGCAGTCACATCATGGAACAATAAAGAGACATTATAATATCGTTTGTTTTATTTTCCATTCCTTTCCTTATGATGCCTAGCATTTTATTTGCTCTCTTGGCCACTGCTGCACAATGGGCAGAGGGTTTTAACATGTTTTCCACGATGACGCCTAAATCTTTTTCCTGGGTGGTGGTTCCTAATGTGGAACCTTGCATCATGTAATCATAGTTTGGGTTGTTCTTTCCTACGTGCATAACTTTGTACTTGTCCACATTAAATTTCATCTGCCAATTTATCAAGCTCTTCTTGCAATTTTTCACAATCCTCATGGGTTTTAACAACTTGAAATAGTTTTGTGTCATCTGAAAATTTGATAACCTCACTCGTTATTCCCTTTTCCAGGTCATTTATGAATATGTCAAAAAGCAGTGGACCCAGTACAAATCCCTGGGGTACTGCGCTATTCACCTTTCTCCATTGGGAAAATTGGCCATTTAGCCCAACCCTCTGCTTTCTATCTTTTAACCAGTTCCTGATTCACAATAGTTCACTGCCTCCTATCCCTTGACTTTTTAGTTTTGCCAAACATCTCTGATGAGGGACCTTTCTCCACCCCTAATTTGCCTACTTACCACTGTAACATGTGAAGTATAGTTAGTGCAGAAATCAGGTCACATTAACTGTGCTAGCCCCATGCTAACAATTACCGTTGGTCACATCGCATGGTTAGCGTATGATGCAACCCTCACTAACTGCATAGCTCACTTTAGTAAAAGGGTTCCATAGGTGCTGATAATGCTCAAAATCATAGTGCATTAGATTCAACACCACCATGTTAACTGGCAGAGGGTGAAAAGCATTTTCCTGGCAATTAATGTGGTGCACCCTGCCCTACTTAAGTTTAAAAGTAGCACCGGTACACTTACCTTCACCTATAAAAGTGTTGGTAAGTTCACCTACACTAATTGCATGCTTTGCAATTAGCACAGGATACACTGACTGAACAGCGCTCACCCTGCCCACTCTCTGCCCCTAACCCTCCCACTTACCACCCCAACATGCACAGGACAGGTAGCATGGAAATCAGGCTATGCTAACTGTGCTGGCTCCATGCTTACGGTTACCAAAGGTCATAGCATGAGGTTAGGTTGGGATTAGCTCATGCTGTAAATCATGCTCTCAACCATCCTGCAGAGCACATGTGATCTGTCCTCAAATAAC
The DNA here is from genome assembly GCA_033557465.1 of Ichthyophis bannanicus. Lineage (NCBI taxonomy): Eukaryota > Metazoa > Chordata > Amphibia > Gymnophiona > Ichthyophiidae > Ichthyophis > Ichthyophis bannanicus. The sequence goes on along the minus strand of CM066032.1, from coordinate 367,814,797 downwards.
AAATGAGTAATACTGCCTTCAATTCCAAAACCACCCCACTGATTCTTCCATGGGTGCTATGGAAGCATTGGAATATACACAAATTATAGATAAATCAACACACAAAAAGGGAGGGCTCCTTGACCTCATCTTTGTTAACAAGCAATTTCTCCACAACAGTCATTTCCCACCCATCAGTTCCCTGGTCCGACCATAAGATATTCAACTTTCACCTACCTCATGACTCGACCATACCCCAAGACTGCAATTCACTACCACCCACAAGGAGATTTAAACAATAGGACAAAGAAGAATTCATAAATACTATTGTTCCACAACTATGCATAAACTCCCAAGATCTCAACAGTCTAGCACAAAACTGGAATGAAATACTATCCAAAGTTGCAACAGTGCCATCAACTAAAAAACACAATAGGAAACATCACTCAGCTATGTGGTACTCAGCCAAACTCAGAAACATCAAGCAAAAACTCCAGCAATTAGAAAGAAAATAGAGATACTCGAAAGCTAAACCTGACCATGATAACTATATGCACATGCTACAAGAATACCAAAATACTATTAATAAAACCAAGAAAAAGTTCCACTCAGACCTCATCTTAAGCTCAATAAACTGGCCCAAAGAACTCTTCAACATAGTTAAATTAGTCTTACAAAATCCTAATAGGAACATTAAACTTCACACCCCATCCCCACAAGCCTTAGCCACACACTTCCAGAACAAAGCCTTCAACATGAGCAACATGCCATTCACACCCTCACTGCCATCAAATGCACACTCCACCCACCACACATGGAATGAATTTCACCACATATCCCTGGAACAACTACAAAACATCATCTCCAACATAAAGATAATAACCTCCCCTTTAGACCCATGCCCAGTGAGTTGGATCAAGATAGCTTGTTCTGAACCTGGTCCCAAACTGTTCAAAATTCCACAGCTATCTCTCAACCAAGGCTACATGCCACCCAGCCTCAAACAAGCCTCTATTCGACCAACACTCAAGAACCCTAAACTACACCTGGCTACCCTAAGTTCATACCGCCCTATCTCCAGTCTACCATTCCTTGTCAAGATCATAAAAAAGCAGTACAGCAGCAACTCCAAGACTGTGTCAACTCACATGCTCCCTTTGACCCATAGCAACATGGCTTCAGGCCAAATCATGGCATTGAAACTCTTATCACGGTCCTTATAGATAGAATCTCTTTGGGCATCTGAAGACCACATCAAGGCTCCATAATCATTTTTTTGTACTGTGACGTTTCCGCTGGGGCCCAAGAGCTTACCAGCTGGAAGTGGCCTTTGAATGTCCTCTTCTGAATAAAGCTATTCCTATTGTCGCCAGGGATTCTGGGACTTGTAGTTTTGCTTATTTCTTTAAGGACAAAATTGTAGTTATGACACGAGTGTTTCAAGGCTGCAAGAATATTTATGGTGGGGAATTTCCAACGCATCAAAGCTCAAACACAAACAAGCATAAAGGATGCATCTCCAACATATAGGTATTTCAGGAACAGAAGAAAATGTAAAAGAAATATCTCAGCACTTCTCAGCTGTTTCTCAGTCCCATAAACTTTCCACAGGACACTGCCCCGTGTGGTTATTCAACGGAAAACAATTAAACTGCAACAGCTGATTTTCTTTCTCACAGCACGGCTACTTATCCTCAGAAGACAATTAAGCTTATTAAACATAAAACAAGCTTTTCCAATTCTTCAGCAGGTATGGCAAGTACTTTCTATATTATTTCATACAGTTTCTGTGCTGTTCAACAATGCCTTCTTCCTTTAAACATAAAGAGCAATCCATGGGAGAAGATTCACTTTCTAAAGCTGGCAAACAAGAGTCTACTTGCATTCTTTCGACAGTGTTAGAATTACTGGCATCTCTATCAGGTTTAACAGTTCTCCCTGACTTTCTTTCCTCCAGAAATTCCTTGAACTGGTTCAGGAGCAATTCAGCGTGTACAGGCACATTAGCATTAGGAGAGAAAACGTTTCCTTCTGACAACAGCTTGCTTATAGCTTCTAACTCTGAAGGCTCGGCTGTCTTGCTTTTGTCAGTGTTATAGTTTTCCCCGTATGTAAGACTCTCCCCCCACCTATTATCAGTTAAAGGTGTTGGGTCTGCCTTCTGGACAGTAGCAAAGGCAAATGGCTTCTCTAACAATGATACAGCATTAAAAATGGTAGCTTTACCTTTGGCAGGGTTTCTTAGACAACTGCTGAACCCTTTTTCCCTGCTATCCTCCAGGTTCTGGAATTCAGCTTCCTTATGTCTATTTCCAGTGCCAGTTAGGTACCTGCTCTGAAGAGGCTTTTTCTTCCTTCTTTCCTCTACAGCTGCTATAGCCCTTGTTGCTGTATGTCCAATTGCCGTCTCTCCAATGGCTTCCCTTGCTAGCTCTCTTGCTCCAAGGTTCTGCCTTGCTGTAACGTCCTCTCCAAGGCTCTCTCTCTCCTTCACCTTCTTCATAAGGTTCCTTTCTTGCTTGCTCTTTTCCTTCCTCTCCACTTCCTTTGCACCTTCCCGTGCTTGTTTTCTTGCCTCTTCCCATGCCCCTTCCTGTGTTCCTTCCTGTGCTCTGTCGATTTAAAAAGCATTTGCTTCCCGGCAGTCCCTGTCCTTCCCCCAGGTGTGACCAATCAGTGAGGAAGCCTGTGTTTCCCTCTGAGCTGGGGCGTGGCCTGAGCTCAGCAGAAAGCTGTGTTTTTTTCTTATCTGGCTTGGAAATCCTGTGCAGAAGTACAGTATCATTTATTTCAACAGGATTTTCCTCCACCTCCATCTCCTCCTGGGGACTTTCACCATTACAGTACATAACTGCAGCCTTAGACTCGGTACCCCATAAAGCACTCCTCCGCCACCTACAAGAAGTTGGTCTGTGCAACACAACCTTTAAATGGCTCAGCTCATACCAAACCCAATGCCAGCAACAAGTAAGATTTGCTGGGAACATCACTATCCATTTTGAACTCATCCAAGGTGTACTCCAAGGTTCAATACTATCAGCTCTCCTTTTTAACATCAAATCTGACAAAGATAATAAACAATAAACATCTGTTCCATCATCAAATCACACAGGGTGGCTTTTTCGAAGGCATTTACATGGCTACCTGCCCTAGTTACCTGTGTAAATGCCATATCTGGGATTTTCAAAGGGCACCTACATGTACCTTTCAAAAATCCCAGATAAGTCCCTAACGTGCTGAAGGGATAATTGGAATAAAGGGATAATCAGCTCAGATCTGCTTTATATGTTTGCCTTATGATTGCATATATGTCTGCCTTATAACTGCACTCTGGCCTGTTTGAAACATACACAGCAACATATGGTTGGCACAAAACAGGTGGGCAACAGGAAAAGAGTACATGCAGCTTACTACTGTTATAAAGCCTAAAAAAAGCTATACTTTGGACAGAAGTGTCCAAGGATATAAGCCTAGGTTCAAACAGGTCAAGCCAGGAATTCAACTAATGCTCTTGCCCTGAAGGTTTCAATTGGTGCCAGCAGATGGAAAAACACAGGAGGAGGCAGAGGGCTATGATTGATTGCATAGATAGGCAAGCCTTGATCAGCAGATCCAGCTGCATAAACATAGGAGGCCCTGGGAAAGAGCTTTGCAGGAAGCCTGCAAACACCTAAGAATTTATGCTGAATTTGCTGAAACTATTTAGAATTTGAAGCAGAGAGGTATATAAGACAGCAATTTTAGAGAGTCTTGGGCAGTTCTTTTCTCCCCTTGCAGAGAGAAGGCTGCCCCGCTGTCCCTCAGACAGGCACTTGCTATCTGCATCTATAACCATTTGTTTGCTGTGCCAAATAAAAAGTTTCTTTGTAGCTGAGCAACTGTTGTCTGAACTGTTTATTGGTAATTGGGGAGACTTTGTAGGTGGACCCGGCCTACAGTGCCCAAATGCCTTGCGGTTAGCATCAGGGTGTGTTAAGGGCATTCTGGGGCAGAGCGGGGGTGGAGGAAAGGGCAACACACACTCACCAATTTTTGATGCTACCTGCTTAGCCCTCTGTGCCTTAAAGTTAGGTGAGGTTTTTTCTTGCCTATCTTTCAGGCACAGGGGCTAAACAGGTAACATCGAAAACTGGTGCTACTTGGTTAGCTTCTGCAGCTTCTGAGTTGTGCAGCAAGACCTGGATTGTCAATGCCTGGGCCACATATGACCCCGACATTGAAAATCCAGATTAGATGGATGGCAGGTGGACTATGTGCCAATGTGGCACATAGCACTGCCCAGATGAAAATCGGGCCCACAATGCTCTATACCATATTTACACCGATGACATCATATTGTATATCCCATTCTTCACCCTACGACCTATATACTCTTCACTGTTGAAATGCTTTACAGCCCTTACACAATGGTTACATACACATAACCTATCCATAAACTACTAAAAGACAGAAGTTCTCCATGTCACTAGAGATATGAACTTCATATCTCTAGTGCACAAAGATATACCAGGGGCGCAGCTTTGAGTCAAATTCCAAGTGCGTTATCTTGGAATCACCATGGACCAAGGCCTAACACTAAAACCACACATCTGCTTACCTACCAGAAAATAAAAACTGTTAGGGGTCTTCACCCTTTGCTAGACCGCCACGATTTCCACACAGTCTTTCAGGCCATGGCTCTCCAGTGCCTGGACTATTGTAACATCATCCTCCAAGGTCTACCAGAATATGCAATTCACATGATAAATATGGCATGGAATACAGAAGCTAGAGTTCTTACTGGAGCATCCAAGCAAGTGCATATAACACTGATAATTAAACCGCTGCTAAATACAAAGCTGCGGCCACGTGCTCCAGCACCGCGATCACACCGCACAGCTTCCCAGCGACACACACCCGACTGCTGCCGCTCTCCTCTCCACTGCCACTTTTTCCCCCAATCGCTGCTCTCTCGCCCCATTGGTGTCTCTGCTTGCCTCGATGCTCCGCCGCACCGGCTCTTCACCACCACCACCAACCTGACCTCCTTGCCAGACTCACCCTGGCCTTCGGAGCCATCCCGCTGGGCCCACCTCCTCACTCCCTCTCATTGGCTCCCCATGCGCTACACAATGGGGGAGCCAATGATTTTAAATGACGCTGCAGCGTCACAGCGTCTCCTCCCCCCTGCCCCGCGGCCCCACCTCTAGGCCCCACATCTCACCGAGCCACCCGGTTACAGGCAGCCGGCAAGTATTGGAACCCGCGGCCTTCATTTCTGAGTTTTATTGTACAGTGTTCCATGTACGTTAATGTTTATTCAGCCTGTTAATATGTAAACCACTTTGACACTTAGATAAAATGGTGTATAAAAAACAGCTTTTTTATACTGCCTTGTCATAAAAATTCAAAGCGTTTTACAGTAGAACTCAGCAATTTTACAAAGAACTCATGGAATAAGTAGGGGTGGCATGCAGGACATACTGAGAAGCATAACTTATATGCATTTTAACATTTCTACATATGGGACCTTTTGGTAAAATTGCCCCATATGTCTTTATCAAATAAGCTTAAAAGAGGCACCTATTTGACCTTCAACATAGGCATCCTGTCATTAAATTATGTTCCATTATACCCTTCCTGTTTATAAATGGCTCATTCTAAATCATAGTCAATAAGCCAGACGTTCTTAACTGTTACAGTAACTATGGGGGTCCTTTTTGAAGCCCTATTCATGCTTTGGATGTAAAAAAATGGGCTTAGAGACATCTCCTGAGACATTTTAGAAGCTGACTATGGGAACTTCCCCAGCATGAGGATGTCCAAGGCTGAACAGGGGTCCAAACAAAAAAGTAACACACACTAACAAAAACTAAGGATTACATGTGGAGCAAGGCAAAAAAAAAAAAAAAATAGAAGGCAGTGTATAGATGTGAAACCTTTATTGGTATCTAAGTAGTTCTAACCTACATGGGTCGTGTTTCGGCAGCAGGCCTTCGTCAGGAGTGCAAGAACCCTTAAATAAAAAGCACAATAGTAGCAACAAATAAGTGAAAATTAAGACAATAAATAAATAAACAATGATAAGAATGCTATAACAATTAGCTAATAAATTAAATCAAGCTATCTTAAAATAAATATAGCTCAATTAACCGAGACTAAAAAACAATCATGTATATACATCAAATCATAAAATGATTAGAAAGTAAAGGAAACTAAAACAAATATGGCAAACAAAAAAATGAATCTTTTACTCAATACCCAGCATTAGGAGAAGAATTATATTTGTCAGACCACTGTTTCTTATACTAGCTAACCATTTGCTAGCACTTAACTTGATTTATTTTGCTTTTATTATTTTTTTTTGTTATTATAAAATTATTCCTTCACTCTACATGTGTCCTTATGAATCCATTACAAATCTAAAAATCCACAATTTTTTTATTAGTTTCTTCATCTGAAAGAAAGTTACTGCCAAAGGCTAAATTCCTGACCCCTATTATAAATAAACCTGCACAATGCTGTGTTTTGCACCATCCGATTTATAGGTTCTGTGTCAGGGAATAAATAATCCAAACTTCACAGATTTTACTAATCCATTTGCCAAATTCCTTCTTCTCCAGCACCTTTATTATTGTGCAGTATATCCAATCGCTGCTATGATCTCTATCTTCATAAACATCCTGCTGGTTTCATTTAAAATGGCTGTGGCATCATCCTGGTCCATGTACACCATTTTAAATGCCCACATGTCCATGCTCTACACCAATCAAATATCCATTCTTCTTAAAGCAAATTAATCTTATTTCCAGCTGCAATCTATGTCCTTTGATAAATATCAAACCAGAGAAAACCATTCTAATTCCACATTAAGTCCCTTAGGATGTACTGTTCCTAAGGTAAAAATCCAATATTGCTTTAGAAAATTCAGTAACGAATCCCAGTATCCTCTCCAAGTGGGAGCAGCATGATCAACTACTCTGCATAATAGTTGTTCAAACTTATTAGATATAATGTTCTTCCAGATGGGCCGATTAAATTTCTTGTCTTCAAGTGTGATTTATGTTCTTGTAATCTAGTTCTGACCTTCCTTCTTGTCCTATCTCATATATTAATGGACATAGGCAGATTATTACATAAACAACATACTCCAACTTACATGTATATAAATTTGATTTAATAAATTTGTTATGCAAAAAAGAGTGACTAATTTGTGTCCTCAATTGTAATAGTGCACATCTCATATGTACAGTAGAACAGGCATAGTGTTCCTTAAATTGAATTGATTGTGTCTGCTAGGTCTCCCAATTCACTAATTTCACCACTCTATCACTATATCCCAATGTTTATGTATAATGTAAGCTACTAAGGATGCTCTAGTTGAAAATGTCAGGACACAAGTTATTCCATTCTATTGAATGATATGTTAAAAGTGAACACCTCTGTGCAAACCAGGCTCACAAATAAACTTTTCTTGTTGAAAGGTTCCTCTGCAAATCTCTAAAAAATTGATCCCATGCCTGTGTTTTGAACTCCTATAAGGAAGAACAAATCGACCACAGAAGAATAAATTGGCTAACTGGAAAACTCTATTTTAAGGGTAAGGATGGTAACTGTTAAATTGCAGCATGTTTAGAATGTGACAGTGCAGTTTGTTTCTGGAGCAAAATGTACTGATTATATTTCTCCAGTTTTGAAGCAGTTTCATTGGCTGCCAATCTCATTGCAGATTTGTTCAAAGTTTTTGCAGAACTTTTTCAATGTCTATGATCGCATCTCCTGCTGTCATTAATTTTGTCATTATCAGCTCCTCAGACAGGACTCTTATTGTGTTCACAGTCCCAACAGCTGCTGGAAATTCCATCCCTCCCATTGGCAAGGTTATCCAGAACAAGAAGCCATGTTCTCTCAGTCACAGGTTCTAAATGATGTAATCAATTTCTGGTTTCTATTCAGGAACAGCCTGATATGCTTAAATTTAGGAGGCTGATTAAGGCTTTTCAGGGAGGCTTTTCATGCTTATTTAGTAATGAGGTATTTGATGTTTTAGTATTTTTGTGTAAATGTTCACGGGTAACTGCCCCAGTTACCCGTTTAAATGCCTTATCCAGGATTTTTGAAAGGAACCTACATGGGTAGTGCCCTGCGAAAATCTCAGATATGTTCCTAAAGTGCCCAGATGCTATGCGGTTAGCATCGGGGCATGTTAGGGGCATTCTGGGGCAGAGGAAAGGGCTAAACAGGAAGCACTGATAAGTAGAGGTGTATAACCCTATTAATAAGGTTGGGATTACTGGGAGCACTTCTGAAAATGTGTCTATGTGTGGGACTATGGACAAGTCTACTTTTTCAGTTATATTTGATTCTAGAGTGTGATAAAGACTGCATTTTCCATTTGTATTTTCCTAGACACAAGAAAATGTCTTGGACTGATTATTCAAAGTTTTTTGGATATTCCAAGAAAGACATATTTGTCTTAAGAGCTTCTTCTGTCTAAGATCCTTTGTAACCACTTTGGGAGTATTGTTCTGTTTGAATTACTCTCGTAGAAGTGGGGTTATTTTCCATCAGCATAGTTTTCAGTATTTTTTGAGGAACAACTAGACTCTTTTCAGAATTGATTATTTGTTTTCTGTAATCTGAGTTTGACTTTAATATGGGAAGTAACACAGTATGATTTTACAGTATATGTATTTTTGACATCCTATAAACAGATGTCTTTAACGTTTTGAATTTTAGTTCTTGATGCATTATTTATTTATTTATTTAACTGAATTTGATATACCATTATTCTACAAGGCATAATGGTTTACATAGAACAGAACAAAACGATTTGCATAGAACAAGTCGATAACAGTATAGACAACTTTATAGAACAGTGCAGGCAACTATGTAAATGCCAATTCTGGCAAACTATAAACAGGCAGCTATGAGGAGATAGCTGGTATATGGTTGGCTGAATTGATAGAGTGGATAGAAGTAGTGTAGAGTATGTCAATATTGATACTGTGGGATTTATGAGATAATGTGGGTTTATGTCTAGGAAGGGGAAAAGAAAAGGGGGGAGGGGGATAGTGTGAGAGAGTGTGGGATATTCTTGCTGTGGGTTGGATGCTGGGGATGTACCATAGTATTCTTCAAATAGGAATGTTTTGAGGTGCTTCTTAAAGATAATGTGAGAATATATGCAGCTTAGGGTGGGGGGAGTTGGTTCCATAAGGTGGGGACGTAGAATTCAAATGCTCTGGTGCGAGCTACGGTGTTTGAGCAAGTTGGAGAGGAGCAATGGTAGCCTTATCGAACTCATGGAGGATAGAGTTACAGTAGTTGAGAAATGGAGTAATGGAGGCTTGGCAAATTATACGGAAGCTGCCGGTGATAGAAGGGGTCGAAGGTTCCGGAGGATTTGGAGTTTGAAATATATGTTTTTGGTGACATTCTTGACTTGTGTTGAAAGCTTAAATGCTGATCCAAGGTGATGCTGAGATTTTTTGTTTGGGATTTGACTTGTATGTCTACATCTCCGAGTCTGATAGTTGGGGGGGGGGAGGTGAAGTTGTGGTCTTTGGAGACGTGAAGGATCTCTATTTTGTTGAATTTTATTGCAAGGTTGTGATGCTGTGGCCATAGAATGATTTCATTGAAGCATTCATTGATACAGGAATAGTCAGGAGAGGAAGTATGAAATGGAGTGAAGATCTTTATATCATCAACATAGAGTTGGTAACCGACCTTGAATTTCTGTATGATGAAGGATAATGGTCTGATGTATATATTGAAAAGGAGGGAGGAGAGGGTGGAACCTTGGGAACTCCTTGAGGAAGGGTGGTGCTGATGATTGGTTGCCTATCTTTACTGTTTGGGTTCGATGAGATAGGTAGGAACAGATCCATTTGACAGGGACACCTTGGACTCCAATGGTGTTGAGTTGGTTCAGCAGAATTTGGTGGGATACAGTGTCAAATGCATCAGAAATGTCCAGAAATAACAGTATGAAGCCAGAAAAGGGTTTTTTTAGTTCCAATGATGAGTGTATTCAGTAGGAGGTGAGAAGAGTTTTGGTGCTATGATAGGAACAAAAAACATGTTGCCTGAGGTCAAGTGGGGCAGATCTGTCCACAATTTCCTAGAGTTGGATTTGGACTGCTTTTTCAATAATTTTGGAAAGGTGAGGAGCACTGTCTATAGATTTGTAGGATGCAGGAGAGTTAGGGTCAAGGTTAGGTTTCTTGAGTAGGGGTCTCACAGAGGCTTGCTTGAGAGCAGGAGGGAGATATGCATGGTTGAGTGAAATTTGGAGGATGGTGGAGATGAATGGTAAGATAGTGGTTCTTGTTTTCTTGATCCAGGTCACTGGGCAGGTGTCCAGGGGAGAGGTTGTAGCACTGATATGGTTGCTGATGTTTAATATTTCCTCAGGGGAAACATTTCTGAACATCGTCTAGGAAGTTGTGTTGGCAACTAAGTGGGAGGGGGTATGATGACAGTGTAGGAGCCAGGAAGTTGGTACTTGGATATCAGAAAATCGGATATTAGCTGAGGATGGATGGTGCCGGTATGATAAGGTTGAGATGGATTATTTTTAAAAGATTTGGCAATGTTGAAAAGTTCTATTGGCTTGTTTATAGAGCACAGCAGGATGTTTTCATAGTGTTCATGCTTGGCTTTGAGGGTGTTGCTGGAGTATGCTGTTCAATGTTTTAGATAGATGGCATGAAGTAGTGGATCTTTGAATTTTCTCCAATGTCTCTCAAGCTTTTGGAGGGAGTGTTTTTTTATCTCTGAGGTGAGTTGAGTACCAGGGTGCGTAAGGGTGATGAGGTTTAGGTGGATTGCATGGTGGAGCTTTGGCAGCTGCAGTGATGTTGGTGTTCCAGGAGTGTACAAGAGTGCTGAAGTCAGAGTGGAGAAATGCTTGTTTCAGAGTGGGGGTGATTTGTTGAGTGAAAGATGTCTCGTTGAAACTTCTAAATCTTCTCATAGCGGGAAATTTGGGGGGTGGGAGATGTTTGGACAGGGTGGTGGGTAAGGAGAATAATATAAAGTGATGGTCAGACCATGGGACTGGGGCAGATATAGGGAAAATGGGGTGTGATGAGGTGAGTGGGTTAGAGGCAAAGAGAATATCTAGGACACCACTCTTGAGATGAGTTGAAGCGTTAAACTGACCATCACTTTATATTATTCTCCTTAGTTGCGTGAATTGCAAATCATCCATGGCTTGAAGGAAAGTGTTGCTTTGGTTGACATTAACTGAAGGAAGATTGAAGTCTCCATGGAGGATAAAGTGATGGTGTTGGGAGATGTGAGAGCATGCAGCTTTGAGGAGTGTGTCAAATTGGTCTACATTGTGATGGTGTGTCCTAAATACAAGGCAAATGACAAAATGCTTATTGTTTATGATAATGGTGTCAAGACCTTTAGATGATGTTGCACTGATGGTTGTGAAGTTTAGTTGCTTGTTCGAAAGAATACAGACTCCCCCACCTCTGTTGTTGGATCATGTGCAATTATGGATGTTGTGAGTGCTGGTGTTAAGTTGATTGAGCAGGGCATTGTCTGTTTCAGTAAACCAAGTTTCTGTGATTGCAGAGGAGATCTATTGAATCAACAGTGATGTGGTCTGCGAGAGTTTACAGTTTATTGTGGGCCACGTGAGCATTGATCAGTCTGCATTTGATTGTGTGGACAGGGTGTGTGGTGGGTGGTGGGTGGGGAGGGGGGTTATTTTATTTATTATTTATTTAGTATTTCTTTTATACCGCGCTATTGACATCAGTGCGGTTTACATCAAAACAGAACATATGCATTTCAGGGTCACTGAGATGCATTTACATTTGAACAGGGATTGGAACTTGGATAACAGGGTAAATTAACAAGAGTTATACAATAAGTATCTACATTATATACATCATGAGGGTAATTTCTTGTCGGGACTAAGCCGGGAAGTATTTGGTGAATAGGTGATGTTTAGGGCCTTTCTTAGTTGGGTTCGGGCTGTATTAGCTCTGATGTCGGGGGAGAGGGAGTTCGAGGCTTTCGGGGCATAGAAGCAGAAGGCTCTGTTGGTTGTTGACTTTTTGCATCTTGTTGATTCTTTCGGACTGTTTAAAGTGTTTACTGATACGGATCTTCTACTTCTAATAGGAGCTGAGGTATGTATCAATTTGGTGATGGTTATGGGGGACTGATTGTTTAGGGCTTTGAAGGTCATGATGATATTCTTATATAGGGTTCTAGCTTGGAGAGGTAACCAGTGGAGCCTTTTCAGGATTGGTGTGATGTGGTCGGTCTTCGATATTCCTTCTAGAACCCTGGCTGCTGTGTTCATTGCCAGTTGAAGAGGGTTTAGAGTTGCTTGTGGGAGACCGTATAGGATTGCATTTGCAAAGTCGATGTGGGGCATCACCAAAGCTTGGTAGATTGTTCGGAAGTCTGTATACTCAAGCAGTGGTCGTAAGTGACAAAGAGTCCTTATCTTGTGGTAGATTGATTTTGTTGTGTTTTTTATATGTGCCTTCATGTCCATTTTATGGTTGAGGGTGATGCCTAGGTATCTGATGGTAGATTTGGCTGTTAGTTCTGTGCCGTTTACCTTTAGCGAGAGTGGGGGTGCGAAGTTCTGGTTCTTCGTTATGAACATTACATCAATCTTGCTGTGGTTGATTCTCAAGTTCTGTGTGAGGAGCCATTCCGCAACTGCATTGAAGCAGTTTATCAGAGGGGTAAAATCAGGTTGGTCTGTCATGAAAGGCATATAAAGGAGAATATCATCAGCATATGCTAAGCAGGATACATTGAAGGAGCGAATTAGGTCACAAATAGGTTGAATGTAAATATTAAACAATAGTGCAGATAGTGAAGATCCTTGAGGTACTCCTTGGTGCTGTAGAAATGGGACAGATGTTATGGTTCCAAGTCTAATTTGTTGCCATCTGTCGGAAAGGTAGGATTTACACCAGCTCAGTGCTGAGCCTTGGATACCTTTTTCTTCAAGGTGTTCAATAAGGATCTGGTGACTCACAGAGTCAAATGCAGCTGAGATGTCCATGAAAATGAGGACAAAGCCTTGTCTGGTGTTGTCTATGCCGGTAATTATGGTGTTGAAGAGGGTGACAAGTAGAGTCTCCACACTGTGCGCTTCCCTGAAACCATGTTGAGAAGGGTCCAGGGGGGCTTCAGTGTCAATGTGTTGCTGAATTTGGTGTTGCACTACCTTTTCAATTATTTTGGCTAGTAGGGGATGCTGGATATCGGTCTGTATGATTCGACCTTTAGCGAGTCCAGTTTATTGTTCTTCAGCAATGGTCTGATGGAGGTATGCTTTAGACTTTGTGGGAATGTTCCTTTTGTAAACGATTGTTCCAGGATTTTATTTAAGGAGGGGCTTAGTTCGCTGCGGAGCTCTCTAATCCAAGATGCTGGGCAAGGATTGAATAACTCAGTTTGTGATGAGGTAGGGATGTCGTATATGAGGCGAGAAGGTCTTTTGTGCAGGTGAGTGTGTTGTTGAGATAGGGAGGAGGGTGTGATAGGTCTTGGAAGGTGGATGATTAGAATGGGAGAAGGGAGGGTGAGGTGAGTTGAGATGCCATAAGTAAGGAAGGAGGAGAGGAATAGCAGAGCTAGTCAGCTGAGAAAGAGTGGCATGTTTGATGGAAATTGTTTGGAGGGGGTTCTGAGGGATACAGATGAACTAATAAAAAGGAAATGGTGTGTTGTGTCCTGGTAGATAGACTTGTGTTATAGGTGCGGGTGGTAGATCAATGTGTGAGAGGTAGTGAGATATGATAGTATTTGGTGTGCAGCGTGTGAGAGCTGCAGCAGTGCTTAAGCTGCAATACATTGCAACAGTGTTTGCAGCAATGTTTGATGTCCGGAGGGGATGATAGTGTGTGAGTTGTGGTTGGTGTGCAGCCAGGGCCGGATTTACCTTGAGTGAGGCCCTACGCCAACAAAAATTGTGGGCCCCCAGAAAAGATAAAAACGAGCACGCCGGATCAGCTGCGCGCTGTTGGCCCTGACGTCATAATTAAACTGGGAATCCCAAAAGCCAAACTTGGAATGTACAACACTGTAGAAATAAAACTATACATTAATTTGCTCGTGTACTAAACAAAGCGCAGACGTTAATGATGCACATTTACCAGAGCTGACATATTCCAATTAATAAATTCAAAATAAAGAGAGATTTTTCTTCCTTTTGTGCATTTTTTTTCAGCTGCAATTGCTCTAGCCACTTTCTTCTGGTTTCTTTGTGTCTTCTGCTAACTCTCCATCGTCTGCTGTCCATTTGTCCTTTCTTCTCTCTTCTAGTTTTTTTCTATTCTCTCTCTACATCTGCTTTAACATACTAATCTTTGTCCTTTTGCTCTTTCCTCATTCCTATTTCATCCACTCAAATTTTACCCCTCCATCCTCAATCCCCACTTACTCTCCCAATACCCGGCCAATTGTAGATTTTTTTTATCCCTCCCACACAAAATATTTTTCCCTTCTCCATTTTACTCTTCCAGCCCCATCCCATTCTAATCCTCCCCCAACATCAGCTCCCTTCTAGTTCCAGCCTCACCCAGCATCCATTCCCTTCTAGTCCCTGCATCAACCCATTTCCAGGCCTAGCAACCCCCCAACCCAATACCAGTCCTAGCCCCCCCATCAACCCACTTCCAGTCCTAACCCCCCATCACCCCATTTTCAGTTTAAGCCCCCCTTATAACCCATTACCAGTCCTAACCCCCCATCAGCCCACTTCCAGTCCTAACCCCATCAACCCATTTCCAGTCAGCCCCCCATAGCCCATTGCCAGTCCTAAACCCCCATCAGCCCACAGCCCATTACCTGTCCTATCTCCATGAGCCCACCTCAAGTCCTAACCCCTCCCCATCAGCCCATTTCCTGTCCTAGCCCCCCCATAGCCCATTATCAGTCCTAACCCCCCCATAGCCCGTTACCAGTCCTAACCCCCCATCAGCCCACAGCCCATTACCAGTCCTAACCCCATCAGCCCACCTCCAGTGTTAGCCCCCCATCACCCTATTTCCATTCCTAGCCCCCCATCGCCCATTACCAGTCCAAACCCCCTCCCAACAGCCCACAGCACATTACCAGTCTTAACCCCATCAGCTCACCGCCAGTCTTAACCCCCCAGCCCATTTGCAGTCCTAGCCCCCCATAGCCTATTACCAGCAGCCCCCATCAGCCCACAGCCCCCTACTACCAGTCTTATCCCCCCCATAGCCCATTACCAGTTCTAACCCCCCCCCAGCCCACAGCCCATTACCAGTCCTAACCCCATCAGCCCACCTCCAGTCTTAACCCCCCCCAGCCCATTACCAGTCCTACCCCCATCGGCTCAAGTAAAATTTAATAATAAAATTAAACGTTGGCTGCTGCCGCTGCCATCGCAGCAGCGTCAGCATGGACTGTCCCGCGGGGCCCCCTCCGCCCGACTGAATCTGTCCCTCCCTCCCTCCCTGCCGGCTTTGAGAGGCGCGAAGGGAGAGTGTCTCCTCGCGTCTCTGTTAAGCCCACAGGGGCTGATGGGAAATTTCCCATCAGCCCCTGCGGGCTTAACAGAGACGTGAGGGAGACACTCTCCCTTCGCGCCTCTCAAAGCCGGCACGGAGGGATTCAGCTGGGCAGAGGGGGCCCCCGCGGGACAGTCCATGCTGCCGCAGCAGCAGAGGGGGCCCCGCGGAACAGTCCATGCTGCCGCGGCAGCAGCCAGCATTTTTTTTAAATTTAATTTTAAGAACCCTAACAATTTTTTCAATTTTTGTGGGCCCTTGTCAGCTGTGGGCCCTACGCCATGGTGTAGTTGGCGTATAGGTAAATCCTGTGCAGGTGCATTGTCGTGGTGGAAGAACCAGTCTCCTGTCTGCCACAAGTCGGGTCTTTTTTTTGACGAACACTGTTGCGCAATCTTCTTAAAACTTCCAAATAAAAGGTTTGATTGACGGTCTGACCTGAGGGAACAAACTCTGAATGAACTACCCCCTTGGCATCAAAAAAGCAAATCAGCATTGTTTTGATGTTTGATTTGACTTGACGACATTTTTTTGGACGGGGTGACGATGACGTCTTCCATTGGCTTGATAACTGGTTGCTTTGTTTCTGGGTCGTAACCATAGCACCATGACTTATCACCTGTAATGACCTTTGACAGAAAATCTGGATCAGTTTCAAGCTGTTGTTTCAAAACACGACATGTTTCAACTCGATGTTCCTTTTGATTGTCAGTCAGAACCCGAGGAACAAACTTGGCAGCAACCCTTTTCATTCCCAAATCTTCCGTTAAAATTCACAGAACCGAGCTCCAAGATAACCCACTAATCTCTGACAGTTGATCAATTGTCTGTCGATGGTCTGTGAGCACAAGCTCTCTAATTTTTTTCAATATTTTCATCGATTCGGGCAGTTAATGAACGCCCAGAATGAGGTTTGTCATCAATCGACATGTCACCATTTTTAAGCCGAGCAAACTACTGGTACACTTGACTTTTTCCCCATAGCGTCATCTTGATAAGCTGTTTTCAACATTAAAACAGTTTCAGCAGGAGAGATCACGTGTGCACATGAGCGGGTGAGGAGCGTTCCTCGCAGCGCTCCCGGGTCCCCCCCTGAAAATCTTTGAAAAAGTAGGCAACAGAGGCTTGCAAACGGAGTCTGTATAACAGCATCGGGGGCCTGAGTGCAGAAGCAACATCTATAAGGCGGGTCTCGCAGGAGGCGGCATGAAAGCGGCCGCGAAGAAGGAGAAGGCTGCTGTGGTAAGGGACGGCAAGATGGCGTCTTCGGCCAGAGGCCTGGTGGCAGCGAGCTCTCCTGGGCGGGAAAGCACTGATTCGGGACCGGATGAAGTGGCTCATGAAGTCGTTAAGCTACTCGAGCCTAAATTCGATGTTGTAATGAAAAAGCTAGAAGAGATGAGTGAGGTGTTTTAACGAACACAATCGGAGACTGGAGGAGGTGGAACATCGCGTGGAGGTTCTGGAGGAGGATGAGCTGGCCCTTGAGAGAGCTAACCAGAAACATCAGAAACAAATTGCTGAGCTGTTACTGAAGGTCGATGACCTAGAAAACCGCTCACGCCGAAATAATCTCAGGTTGGTGGGAGTGCCTGAGTCATGGACTGGGAGTCAACTGTTTACTTTATTTGAGGAATGGCTGCCTAAGGAGCTGGGGCTAACCTCCTTACTGGGCAAAATCTGCGTGGAGAGGGCCCACAGATTAGGGCAGCCTGGAGGTGGGAATAGCCGGCCGCGACCGGTGTTGGCGAAATTGCTGAACTTTCAACATAAAGTCTTGTTACTGCAGGCGTATCGCAAACGGCGGGACCTAAAAATGGACAATGCCCAGATTCTCCTTTTCCCGGATTACTCCGCTGTACTGGCGGCGAAGCGCAAAGAGTTTCACCACTCTGCAGTGACTTAGTTAAAGCAGGCATAAAGTTTGCGCTCTACTACCCTGCAGTGTTGAAAATCTTTTACAAAGGTGCTGTGCATACGTTCGAAAGGGTGGACGTGGCGAAGAAATTTGTGTCTGACTTGGGAGCTGAAGGAGCGCCGACGCAGGTTTGATTGGCTGTGAAACTGCCTGGAGGACGGTGTGCCATTCTGGAGAAGCTGGGAGAACGTACGGCTGTGCACTGGAGGCGAGCAAGGACATTACCTAGCAAGTGCAGGCCTCTTTGCCCTGATGTGCCTCCTGAATCTAAGGGGGTGACCTGGAGGTGCATGTATTGTGATCTCACTCCCTTCGGGGGGTGTCCCGCTTAAGCGGGATATGCTGATGTTTGTATGTACAGGGTTATGGGGGAGCGGGGAGGGGGAGTGTCTTTTTGGGAAGATTGTAAAAGTTAAGGATGTTATGTTGTGGGGTTGGATGAGGGGGGTGGATGGGTGTTGTGTGTGGGGGATCTAGGGGAGCCTTGGGTCTTGGGAATTTGTTTTGGGAGGGGTGGTGTAGTAGGGGAGGGATGGTGGGGGGGACGGGGTGGGGAAGGGGGGGGATAGGGGTGGGGAATTTTTGAAGTGGTGTAGGGTTATTAGTACATCTGGATCCTTGAAATGTGGGCGCTGGCCATTATCCTTTTGTGGTGTGAGCACCGGGCTTCTTATTAGCTCCGAGGGCGAGGCTGGGCGCCACTCGGAGCTCGAACAGTTCTGTTCTGAATTGAGGGACCCCTTTCCTTTCTTTATATGTCCAATATTAAATTAGTGTCCTGGAATGTTGGGGGACTTGGCTCTCCTGTAAAGCGAACTCAAGTCTTACAGTCGTTAAAGCGAAAGGGAGTTCACATTGCCCTATTGCAGGAGACACACCTCAGTGAGTTGGAACACCGGAAGTTGGTACGCGACTGGGTAGCGGAGGCACATGGGGCTTCCTCGGGAACCAAAAAGGCGGGAGTGGTGGTGTTAATTAAAAGAGGCCTTCCTTTTGAAGTAAAGCATGTGCAAGCTGACCCCGGGGGGCGTTATGTTCTTCTTTCTGCACGGCTTTACAATGAGGATGTGTGGATAGCGAACATTTATGCCCCCAATGTGTATGACCATGCATTCTTTAAGCTGCTCCTGGGGTTTGTGGACAAAGCGGGGAGAGACAAATTGATTTTGGCGGGTGATTTTAATTGTGTGCATGACCCCTTCCTGGATAAGTCTTTGAGAGGGGGGGAGACCCTGCAGATGCGCAGAGGTGTGGGATACCTATGCCGTATGGGCGACTTAGTGGACATTTGGCGACTTCTTCACCCAGGGTCTCGGGAGTACACTCACCAATCACGCGCCCATAAAACCTGGTCACGTATCGATTATATTTTGGTGGGAGTGGGAGGGGTCTCCAAGGTGCTTAAAGCTGAAATAGAGCCGGTGGCAGTGTCGGATCATGGTATGGTCTGGATCTTATGGGAGTGTCAGGGAGCGACGCAGCGGCGCTGGCGCTTTCCAAATTATCTTGGTGATGACTTGGCCTTCCGTGCCTATTTGGAACAGCAATGGGACGACTACACGTTGCATAATGACACGCCGCAATGCTCTCCCGTTTTGTTCTGGGAAGCCAGTAAGGCGGTGCTGCGTGGTGCCATTATCTCCTACACGGCTAGAAGACGTAAGCACTTAGATCGCAGTATCCTAGTTTTAGAACGCAGCCTTCAGGGCTTGCAAAGGCGGGCGGGTAGTGGGAGAGATGGAAGTGCCCAACGTGATTATACTAGAGCATACATGGCGCTAAATGAACTGCTGCAGAGACGGGCTTTGCTGTCCCTTCAGTATTATAAGCATCAACTTCATAGGTATGGCAATAGAACTGGCCGGTTGCTAGCTCGGTTGGTGCGTGATCCGGGGGGTGCCCGTTTTTATACCGGTGCTTAAAGATACTGAGGGTAGATTGCAACATCAGCCTCAGAAAATAGTGCAGGTGTTTCGAACGTTTTATGAACGCTTGTATAGTGAAGAGAACCGGGACTACGCAAAGGGTAAAGCCTTTCTACAGGCTCTGCATTTACCCCAGGTAGATGCTGATGATTTGCTTAGTCTTAACGCGCCATTGACGGTGCGAGAGATTTTGCAGGGCATTAAGAGGGGGAAGTCTTATAAAGCACCCGGACCAGATGGCTTTAGCGCTGAATACTACAAGATGTTGGCACACAAGGTGGCCCCTTCTATGGTGGTAATGTTCGATCAGGTGCGGCAAACTGGAGAATTTCCCAGAGATATGCGCTGCGCTGATATCTCTGTTATTCCTAAACCGGGAAAAGACAAACTGGAACCAGCTTCATATCGGCCGATATCACTAATCAATTGTGATATGAAGATTTTAGCATCGGTACTGGCAGGAAGATTGAATCCCATTCTCCCATCCTTGATAGCCGATCGGCAAGTAGGTTTTGTTAAAGGTAGGGAAGCCACTAGGAACATTGCGAGATTGTTGCTGGCCATGGGGTATTGTCAGCGCACACAGTGGGACCTGCTCCTGGTCAGTCTGGACGCCGAGAAGGCGTTTGATAGAGTGGCGTGGGAATACCTATGGGACGCGCTTGCGGGTTTTGGTTTGCAGGGCGAGTATATTCAGTGGCTCCAGGCTTTATATCGCTGCCCCCTGGCTAGAGTGGTGACTAGTGGGGCCGCCTCTGATAGTTTTGCTCTGGAGCGTGGAACTCGGCAGGGCTGCCCCGATCCCCGCTACTATTTGTACTTCGCTAGAACCATTGCTGTGTGCAATACAGGGTGATGCAACCATTTCGGGAGTCATTCTTGGGGGAGAGGACCTGAAGGTCAGTGCTTTCGCTGATGATATGCTTCTCTGTCTCACGGACCCGCCGGCATCACTGGCCCGTGTGCTGCAGTTGATTGGTGCATTGGGGAATTCTCTGGCTTAAAAATTAATACTTCTAAATCGGTGGTTCTCAATGTAGATGGTCGCGTTCGGCTGAAGTGGCGAGGACCCTTTCCGCTGGTTTGGGCGGACGGGCAGATCCGATATCTAGGGATACAGCTGCCGGAACGCCCTGAAGATCTGTATCGGGTCAACATCCCTGGGCTGCTGGCCCGGACGGCACAGACCTTGGGTGGATGGAGAGATTTACCGTTGTCTCTACGGGGAAGAATCGCGTTATTTACAATGGTTGAACTGCCGCGTTGGTTGTATGTTCTTCGCTTGTTGCCACTTTGGATCTTGGATAAAGATTGGCGGACCCTGGAGAAATCTTTGCGTGGTTTTCTGTGGAAGGGGAGGAGGGCGAGGATCCCGCTGAGGGCGCTGATGGCCCCGCGGGAAGAAGGGGGGCTGAGGCTGCCCTCCTTGCGGCAATATAATCTTCGCTATTTGCTCAGACATGTGGAGGCGCTTGTGCAGGAGGGGGGCGGCTGTGCTCCGCTCCCACAAATGATGGAATTGTGTGCACCGTACCACTGCTTATATCTGCTGCATGTGCGTTCCCACCGCGGGATCTGTGAGGAGCTTGGCTATGGTCGGGATTATCTAGCGGCTCTCCGGGCTGCATGGCGCAGTTTATGTACCCGGTTTGGCTGGGACTGGTGCGCCTCTGAATTGCTGCCCCTGGTGGGTAATCCGAGCTTTGCACCTGGTCTACCCGTTTATAATGTTTTCCAGGGATGGGCGAAGAGAGGGATTCTATGCAATTGGAGACCTATTCGTTGAGGGTGGGAGAACCCTAGAGAGTTTTCAAGTGTTGCGAGATCGCTATTTGTTGCCCAAAGAGGACTTCTATGGTTACTTGCAAGTGCGCCAATATATAAATAGCCTAGGAGATATAGCTGGGTTGGGAGCGGTGGGTGGCTCTCTGCGGCATGCGTTGGGAGTCTGGACTGCACCTTCGAGGGAGGGGAGTGAATACCGGGCGCTACTTACGCCCACGGGGAGTCCTGACTTTCTTTTGCGACTCTCCGAACGATGGGGTAAGGATGGATGGCCGAGATGTCTGTGGTAAAGCTGAGGGAGGCTTTTCAAGCGATCCCACGAGGTCCGCTGGGGGGGGTACTGCTGCAGGAGATCCAATATAAATTTCTCTGGAGAGCATACACCACTGATGCATGGGCATTTCGGGCTGGGCTGCGTGATTCTCCCGTGTGCACCTGGTGTGGGGTCAGTGTGGGCACTCTGTTACATAAATTTTGGAGCTGCCCCTTGGTGCAACCATTGTGGGGAGCTGTTTGCAACAAGTTGGCTGGGTGGCTGGGACTCCCATAGTGCGGAGCCCGGAGGCTTGTGTGTTTCTGTGTTGGGAGGGTGCAGAAAGGGTGGGGGTGGGTAAAGTGCGGCCCTTCCTGCAGCGTGCCTTCTTACTTGTGAAGAAGATATTATTGCAACACTGGGTTGGGTTGCCTCCGCCGGGAGTCTCTATGTGGGAGCGAGCCCTGTTAAATCTGTTGTATATGGAGAAACTAACAGCGAAACAGCAGGGAGGCAAACACTGGGATGCGTTTTTGGAGCTGTGGGCGCCACTGATTGACGCGCTACCAGCTGCAGAACGGAGTGGGGTGTTAAATGTGTAGAAGATGCCCATTGTGGAATGTGGTCATCCTGGCTGTGTTATTCCCCCTTGGTTGTGACTGTGGGATGATGAGCCGGGAGCAGTAGGACATTTGGGAAGGTTTTGGGGAGGCCCAGGGTGAGTGGTTGACTGCTGGTGCTCATACCTAACCCCGGGACCTATTCTTATTTCCTTTATTCCCTGTCCTCTCTGATGACCTGGCCGTAGGGTGATATTTCATTACAGGCTAGGATCTAAGATTGTTTTCTTTCTTTCCTTTTTCTGTTGAATGATGCCCATGAATCTGTGTTTAGGTGAAGGGTGGGGGGGGGGGGGTAGCTAGGGGAACTATAGGGGAGGTTTAGAGGGGGGGGAAGAATTATGTTGTATTTTGACTGCTGATCTGGCTTTGTGGGTATTTGGAATAGTTTGTTTGGTTGGGCAAGGGTTACTTTATACAGCATTGTATTGTTTGGTTGTATAATATTGTTTCGCTGTACAGTATTGCTTTGCTTTATATTGTACTGATATTTTTGTATCATGTTCCCCTATGTTTATCATGATTGTTGCATCTTTAGTATTTAGTACAGTGGCGGTCTTTGGCCTTGGGGATAATTGATGACCTTTGCTTGTGTTTTGTGCTGTTTTTATGTGTAAATGAATAAAAATGATTTGAACTAAAACAGTTTCAGCAGAATTTTTACCGAGTAGAAAACAAAATTTCACAGCTGCACGTTGTTCACTTAAACTTGTCATCATAAAAAAAGAGATTTTGCTTATGCTTTCTCGGGTCTCAGACTTCACAATGGCATGATGTTCTGGGAATTGTATAAGCCCAGTGTTATGCCTGTTTGGCATCAATGACCCTGGTGTATGCAAAAGTGTTCCCTTTATCACTTGTATCATACAGCAACCAATGTTAATTTCAAAACTGTATAGTCCACTTAACTTATATTCTTTTAATTTTCAATAAAAGTTGCTGAATTCAAATTGCTTCTTGACGTCCCAACGCTGTGCTGAAAGCGCCCCTGCGTTTCACTGTTCAGGTTCTTCAGGGGACCAAAAATCCTGACACGTTGATGCTGCCCACGTCTATCTAGCCGACCTGTATTCATTAAGGAATTTCTAACGGTCCTCAGACGCCGCACATCATTCCTTAATGAATACAGGTCGGCTAGATAGACGTGGGCAGCATCAACGTGTCAGGAATTTTGGTCCCCTGAAGAACCTGAACAGTGAAACGCGGGGGCGCTTTCAGCACAGCATTGGGACGTCAAGAAGCAATTTGAATTCAGCAACTTTTATTGAAAATTAAAAGAATATAAGTTAAGTGGACTATACAGTTTTGAAATTAACATTGGTTGCTGTATGATACAAGTGATAAAGGGAACACTTTTGCATACACCAGGGTCATTGATGCTAAACAGGCATTACACTGGGCTTATACAATACCCAGAACATCATGCCATTGTGAAGTCTGAGACCCGAGAAAGCATAAGCAAAATCCCTTATATTAAATCGCAACTCAAGAATATTAGAGTGTAGGAATACTTTTTGGGGATTGTCAAAATCACTCTACTAGCAGACCATACAGTGTTATCATAAAAAAAGAAACAAGAACAAAACAGCGCTAGCAAAAGCAATCACTGCAGATGAACAGAACAAGCCAGGTTGACAACACAGGCGGCACTGAACTGACAATGAGTTGCACTATACATGCCTAGCGGCAGAAGTGCGTACTACACAAGCTCCGCCCACGGCAATGTTATTCCTGTTTTTTTTGGGTACCCCCTCGTATATGAGGCGAGAAGGTCTTTTGTGCAGGTGAGTGTGTTGTTGAGATAGGGAGGAGAGTGTGATAGGTCTTGGAAGGTGGATGATTAGATTGGGAGAAGGGAGGGTGAGGTGAGTTGAGATGCCATAAGTAAGGAAGGAGGAGAGGAATAGCAGAGCTAGTCAGTTGAGAAAGAGTGGCATGTTTGATGGAAATTGTTTGGAGGGGGTTCTGAGGGATACAGATGAACTAATAAAAAGGAAATGGTGTGTTGTGTCCTGGTAGATAGACTTGTGTTATAGGTGCGGGTGGTAGATCAATGTGTGAGAGGTAGTGAGATATGATAGTATTTGGTGTGCAGCGTGTGAGAGCTGCAGCAGTGCTTAAGCTGCAATACATTGCAACAGTGTTTGCAGCAATGTTTGATGTCCGGAGGGGATGATAGTGTGTGAGTTGTAGTAGATTCTAAGGGTTACAATGAGATATGCTAGCATAGAGAAGCTACCACTATGTTACAGCAAGATTCTATAGGGAGATCTTAAGGTAACAAATGTTTAAAGATACGAAAGAACAGTAAAAGAGTGAGTTGTTTAGTGTTTACAGGGCATAGTTGGTAGTGAGACAGTGAGAAAATGGTGACTGTGATGGTAACAACTTACATATGAAAGGTGGAATTAGATGCCTCTTTCATTTCATCCGGTCCCCACCTAAGAGCCACACCAAAGGGCCCTTTGGAGCGGGCCACACCAAAGGGCCCTTTGGTGCAGCCCACCAGGCGTGGGGCTGCCAGATGTGGTTGCACCTGCAGGGCTTTAAATTTAAAGTTCGTTGGTGGTGTTCTCTTTGGCCTGATTGACATTGGTGGTGGGGAGCAGGGAGGAGCTTACATGCCTGTTCCCTTCCTCCGATGCTGATCAGGCCCATGACTGCAACAACAGAAGTGTTTCCCGCTCCTTCAGGGCTTTAAATTTAAAGTTCATTGGTGGTGTTCTCTTCGGCCTGATTGGCCTTGGCGGTGGGGAGCAGGGAGGATCTTACCTGCCTGATCCCTTCCACTGATGCTGATTGGGCTGGTGACTGCAGTGGCAGAAGTGTTTCCTACTCCTGCAGGGCTTAAAATTTAAAATAGGCTTAAAATTGTCTATGGGGTGGATTTTTCCTTCTTGCATCAAATAGCACCATCCAGTATCCCTACTAAATATTGCAAGGTGTTACAGTATAGACAAAGTCTGACATTTTCCAGAACAGGGGAAGTTCTTGCTACCAATCTGGAAAATGGGCCAGTATGCAATAAGAACAGGGGAAGTTCTTGCTGCATACTGGGAGGAGATTCCTCAAGAAGAGAAAATCCCACTTCATATATAAATCTTTCCCAAAGACACAACTCTATCTTTGGCAGTCAGACATTGCACCATGGAGTTGAAAAACCTGCCCTTACGGGGGTAGGTTTTTCTGGTACCCAATCAGTATACCTGAAGGGAAATATTGTGAGCCAAGCCACTCTGACCAGTTAGAGTTAACTACAGACTTTAAACTGTTGCTTAAGAAGAGAGAGCAGAGGGTTAAGCCTGTGCAAGCCCTGCCAAACCCCCACTGTCTCAGCAGGAGCAGCCTAGCCTGTGAAGAGGTTCCAAGGATTGCACTTTAACCCAATCTTCCAGTTCATCACAGCCAAGACCCAGACAGTGTAGCACTAGGGACCTGCATCTGCAAATGCATAATACACCAAAGCAGGCACACTGGAGAGAAGCACCAGATAGGGATTTCCACTCAGGAAATTGATGAAGGTTCATAAGTGGTAGCACAACACCATAGTAAACAGTAGGAGTATATAAGTGGTAAATAACCCAGATTGGGTAACAATGGAACGAGTGGCGAATGAAAGAGTAATTGCTCAGATTAAAATGGAGAAAAATTGAGAAGTGTGGTAAAATACCCCATTGAGAAGAGAAGAGAAGTAAACCTGCTTATAAACTTTTTTTGGACTGTGGAGAAAGCATTAGCTAATTGTTATCATAGTTCTTATTTGTTTCTGCCAATTGTCATTGCTGATTTATTCATTGACCCTGAGGTTTAAGTAAACCCTTGGTTCAGAACCCAGTTTCTGGCCTGGACTCAATTATTTGTGAAGCGAGTTGTGCAAGAGTGCCATGTCAAGGGCCTCCTGGCTTATGCTAGTACCCCCAAATGAACCCTGATAATAATAACTGCTGGGCTACAGAGTAAAAGACTGTAAGAAAAAAAACTGATTTGATTGCTGTGCTCCTTGTCACTCATGCAGCCTGTGAGGTATCTATGGGGACCACACAGAAAGGGGTTAAAATTGTAATTCTTGAAAATAAAATAAGGAAGTATAATAGTACATAAATATATCTAGATACTGTAAGATACTATCTCAAACAAAGTCAAAAGGAAAAGGTTTGTATAAAAGTATAAAAACAATATTTTATAAAACTTGAGAGACAATACCTGAGAAGATATGGACATAGAATTGATCAATTCCAGAAAATAAACACTGATGAATGAGACTGTGCAGAATAATTAGTCTCTAACTGAAGAGTGATGAACATGAGATAACTATTTTGCATGTGAATAATGAGAAAAAAACACAAACATGGAACTAAAATTGATTTGTATGTATTAATCATAAAGTAGACAGTTCAAATGAGAAAGTCTTGTGCTCATACCCTTACAACATTATTTCATGTGTGTCACGGATGCAAATTATTGAATACATCACACAAATGAATCATAGAAAATGTGTTTTACTTCGTGGTCATCTCCTGGAGTGATTTATTTTTCCATAGGAACATCTCCCTCTTTGTGAGTTTATTAAACGTTCCCATAGTAATCACTGATTTCATATATTTCCATATCTTTTAGAGAACATTTGGGTGAAATCCCCTTGAAAGACACCCACACAGACCCTGACTCAGAACCTCCAACTTCCAAGAGGTCATTGGGATCTATCATTAAGAGTCTCTGATGGTTTAGCGGGAGGCTGACAGAGTGATCCTCTCTCATTTCTGCTGGTACTGGCATAGGGTTCAAAATGTTACCCATGACCCATAGCGGTAGTCTCACGGCCACTTTAAGAGTGAGGCTAGGAACACCAGGCCATGAGTTAGCAGCTTGATGCTTCCTTCCTAGAAAAATAATTCCAGCTTTGAGCTGGCATTATTTATTTATTTATTCATTTATTAATTTATTTTCCTTGAAAACATAATATACGGTGTTCAATGCAAACTATACTATTCTGAATGAGGTGCTTTGCATGTGTTGTCATGCTTTGCATCTCATTATTACTCAGTGCATGCTGGGGTAAATGGAAGTGTGTTATACTGTAGTAAAAATACCTATTATTGACCTCTAATGTGCGTTTTGGGGCAAATATCATGTTATTCCTGTAATGCACTTTAGTAGCTACAATTCCCAAGATTGACACATTCAATACCTGCAAATAAAGGTCAACAAAGAAGTTGTAGATGATACCTATTTAATGGGCTTAATATATTTTTCAATATATCTTTCTTAGGTCTATGAAGGGACAATGCAGTTTCACTGGGTTTAAGTAGTGTAAACTCACCTAGACTCTGAGTTGTCTGCATATGTTCTCTCAGGACTTTATTCATGAGGGCTTTAAGGCTGTAGTTTCCTTCAGTTATTGAGAGCCACACAATGCCAAAAGAAAACAAAACAACCATTCTGGAGGTAGAGCTAGAAGCAAGCCTACAGGCAAGATGACAAAAGGATAACCAACAGTGAAGGAGTTGACTTAGAGTCAATGGTGGTTGGAACAGGATGATAGAAACTGACTGGAGGGAAATGTGGGTCTCGGTTGAGTCTTCTTGGGGTAGATATTGGGGTAGGCTCTATTGAGGGAAAAATGTGTGGGAGAGAAGTTCTGGGGGAGAGTATATTGGGGGCAGTGTTGGTGAACATTGTGTTGGGAAATGAATTGAAGAAAGTGTATCAGGAGAGATGAGCTAGAGGAGCAAGATAGAGAATGAGGTAGCGCTGAGTTGGAGAGGAAGAGATAAAGGATGAAAGGGTTAGAGAAGATGATAGGGGATATAAAGTGTTTGGAGGGAAAGGAACTGTTCTGACTGCACTAAGGAAGCTGGGCCAGCTGCAACTTTGAAGGATGACCTCAACCTTTCCCAAGGTGCTGGTCATTTTATCTGAGCATATTCCTGGTTCTCACATAGTGGATTCTATTTGAAAAAAATTCACAAAGATCATTACCACAGACTCTTAACAGAAATGTTTCCCCCCTCCCCCCATTGCAGCCTCTTCTGTCCCTAACTTGTTATGGGGCTGTTTACGAGGTGTGATCAAAAAGTATCAAAACTTGTTTGATAACACAAGAAGTATAACAATGACAGTTATTGCACTCTATCTCCTTCAACGTCACCCCCTTCAAATAAAACACACTTCCTGCCACTGCTGGAAACAATTTTGAAATGCCTCTTTCATTATGCTGCAAAACTGCTTTGTTGAATTTTGTTTAATGGTCTCCAAATTATCGAATCTCCTTCCTTTCAGTGGTAATTTCAGTTTTGGAAACAAGTAAAAATCACAGGGTGCTGCATCAGGTGAGTATAGAGGCTGATGGACTTGCTCAATTTGGTGTTTGACAAGAACTGCTGAACACGATGAGATGCGTGAGCTGGGGCATTATCATGATGAAGCAACCATTCACCATTCCTGTGCAATTCTGGCCTCTTACGATGAACTGCATCTCTCAAATGAGTCAGAACTTGGACATAGTACTTCTTATTGATGGTTTGGCCTTTTCAGGCATACTCCTAATGAACAATATCCTGGTAATCAAAGAAAACTGTGAGCATGTCCTTGATATTGCTCCTCACCTGACTGGCTTTCTTGGATCTGAGAGAATCTGGGGTCTTTCATTGTGAGGACTGAGTCTTAGCTTCCAGGTCATAACCATAAACCCATGATTCATCACCAGTAATAATCTTTTTTTATGAAATCGGAGTCATTTTCAATGCATTCCAACAACTCCCTGGCTGAAGATAGTCGATCTGCTTTTTGGTCAAGGGACAGGAGTTTTGGTACAAATTTTGCAGACACACGCCTCATCCCCAAATCGACAGTAAGAATGGATTATACCAACCTGAAACCAATGTTCATGTCCTAAGTAAGCTCCCTGATATAATCAATAGACAATTTGAGTGTATTGTGGCAGGCAGTCTTTCAACTTTGTCTTCAATCCTGCTCGTGGATGGCCTTCCAGAACATTTGTTAATGTAAACACTTGACTAACATTTTGGTGGCCCTCTTGGAAATGTTTGTACCAGTCATAAACTTGAACATGACTCATGCATTCATTGCCATACACTTGTTGTAACTTGTCATAAGTCTCTTTACACGAATCTCCAAGTTTCTGACATAATTTAATGCAAATTCGCTGTTTAGTTTTTTTTCACTCATCGTAACTCTGAAGAACTGCTTTTAGATGATACCAAACATAACGTGATTTAAAAACGTACCAGTGTACCGCAGCCACACTATACTCTGTGCATGCACAGCACATAACTAGGTTTCTGCATGCCTAATAGCACTGTGGTGTGAAGTATTGTTATATAGCTACACAAGTCTTGATACTTTTTGATTACACTTTGTAGTTCCCTATTGTTCTTACTGCACCTTTTATATTCCTTGTGCTTGGTGTTCCTTGTGTCTCTATGTATGCATCTCTCACATACTAAATGCATTTCTCATTTTATATAATCTGCCTTGTGCCTTGCCCTTGGAAAAGGAAGAATATCAAATGAAATATAAATAAAATAAAATGCAAAGCATGTGCATTGAAATCTGAACTGTTTCACTAAAATGGAAATAATAAGCAAATGTTATCCAGGTGCTACTTTGCTCAACTTTCTGTCAAAATAGCTAAACTTTAGAGTGAATACAGATTATCTCCTCTCAGAAACTACTTTTTTCTTTATAAGCAATCTCTTTCCAAGTTAAAATCTCTGCCCAAAACAACTCTTCCTTTCAATCTCTTTTTTTTTTTCCTGTGCAGCTAAAGAACAGGCTGCAGGCAACATCTCACCTTACATTCTGTTTCAGTCTTTGTTCTCGCTTTCTGAAACAATGAAATCTCATTTCTTTGCACCCTAGAAGTGTATGAAAGATGCATGAATAGACAGTAGCAAGGTTTGAATTCTTGACAAATAGCACTTCTGCTCACAAGTTTCATATGTGTGCTTATTCAGCCTCCTTTGTGTTTATTTTATTGAACTTTAGCAAACCCGAGTTCTTAATGGGGACTGAAGCCATTCTTGTACATGTGACTTCTTGATAGGAATGCACAATTTCATTGTGTTTTCTTTCATTTTGAGTTAGCACATACTATGAAGGGATCTTTTAGAAAGGCTGTTGATGTGATGACAAGAAATGCAAAGCAAAACATGTGAAAATCAAAGGTCACTTTAGAAGAGGCTTCATGCATTACGACAACTACTACTTTTTTCTTAAGTGCCCTCAATTCAATGCTGACTTTTGGTGAGTCAGCAGCCCCTGTGTTTGCTTGGTAAGCTATGCCCAGAAGTAGATTGCCAGGCTTCTGCTTCCAAAGAATGGAGGGTAAAGTGACTTGCCCAAGGCCGTGCCAGTAGGAATTGAACCTAGATGATGTGGATGTGAGGCATGTTGTTCTAACCACTAGGCTACTCCTCCACTAACAACTGTTCCTACTACTTATCATTGATATCGTGCTGCAGGCCATACACAGCGCAAGAGCTTACAGTCTAGTCAAGACAGACAACACAACTGATGACTAGGATATATCTAGGAGAATGGTAAGGAAACACATAGGAAGTGAAAGGGAGATTTGGGGGATCAGGATCCAAAAGCAGTCTCAAAGGGGAGTGGATTGTTTGATGCTGGAGAGATTGCTGCTTGTATCTCACCCGACTTGCAATCTTGTTGGTGAGCCGGTTGAAAAGGGTTTGTGCCCAGCTACATCATCAACAGGCGACCACAGACACTACTTAACAGCAGCAGATGTTCTGCAGCTGCAGCCCACGGTCATGTGCCCAAAGGAGTGCATGACCAAAGGGGCTTGTCCCTTTTGGTGCACCTCTGGGACCAGTTCGGGGCTGAGAGGCCCTGTTTTGCCGCAGGTGATGCCCCATGGTTCAGTGAAGAAAAAGAAGTCTGCGGCTGCTGTGTCTACACCAAAGGCTTTTACCGGGCCTATGCATAAGTATGTGCAGTCGACATCTGCTGTTAAAGTGGTTTCACAATTTACCATGTCAGATTCTTCTTCACTAGACCCATTAGGGGCATATCCTAGTCTTATAATTTGGTCCCCACTTCCCAATCCTGGCAAGTGATGGATGGGAATATTTCTCTCTTAACAGGTTGTAGTGAGGTTTTGGAGAACATTTACACATGTTACAGGCCAATACTTTTCTTTTAACAAATATAAATATCCATTTCCACCTCTACTCTACTATTATAATAAATAACATCAACCTAAACCTTGACTCCTACTTTACTTTATAATTACAATTAGTTAACCCTCCCATCTCTCCCCTCCCTCACCCTTACCCCCCTTCAGCTCCCTACCCCTTTAACTCATCTACTTCTTCACATATTTGTTCCACTCCCTTCCTTCTCCACTTTTCATACCACTGCCACACTTTCCTATATTTACTAATTCTATGCCTTTGATGTTCTTCAATCACACAAAAAACCCACAGCTGTTCCAACTTACATACCACTTCCTTTAGTGCAGGTACATCAACATTTTTCCACCTTCGTAAGAGACTCATACGTGCTGCCCGAATAACATACCCAATAAACCTCCCTTGATCTCCTTCCCCTTCTACCTCTCCCTCATTGAGCAATACCATTGCTGGCGTTAATTCTATAAATATTCCCATAATTTCTTCACATAAACATCCTATCTTCCCCCAATAATCCTTCACTTTTGGACATTGCCACATCATATGCATCAGATCCCCTCTCCCACCACACTTTTTCCAGCATTCACTCGGACTTTCAGGAAATATTGCCTGTATTTTGTTGGTGTCCAATACATCCTAAACCTCACCTTTAAACTATTTTCAAGCATAGGGGTACCTCTGGCCAACTGGTGTGTACGTACATATATGTGCACCCAACGCTCATCATTCCAAACTCCCGAAATATCCTCTTACCACCTCTGTTGCCATTTCATTTTTTCTCTCCCCTTTTGTAAGAGCATTTTATAAAGCTTTGAAATTACCACTTTCTGTGTCCACTGTTTCTCCATCATCTCTTCAAATTTTGTAGGTTCACTTTCCATATCCACTTTTATCTCTTTAGAATTTAAAAAATACCACATTTGTAAATATGCATATTAATCCTTTTTCTCTAATTTATATGCATGTTGTAACTCTTCAAATTTGTTAATTCCCCCTTCTTTCCGCATCCATTGTCCAAATCGATCTAGCCCTTTTTCTCTCCAACTTTATTTATTTATTTAACAATATTTATATACCATCTTTCTACAAGTCAAGATGGTTTACATAGAACATTTCTTGGCAGTATGTTTCAACTGTTTACATGGAACAAAGTAACAGGATACATAGGATAACGAGGAGAACTAATTACAATGAACAGTGATTAACTATTTTCATAGGTATTTACAAGGAGACCAAAAGGCTGCATAATAGGATTTGAGAGGGCAAATGTAGGGAGGAGGGTGTATAGGGGTTAAGTACTAAGGTGGAAGGGAAAAATGTTCAAGGAAGAGATAGGTTTTTAACTTCTTTCGGAACTTGGAGTGGTTTGAACAGTTCCGCAGCTCGTGAGGAAGGGTATTCCATAAGGATGGAGCATAGAGGGAGAAAGCTCTGTTATTAGTCGATTGCTTGCAATGTCTTTTAGTTGTAGGGATGGTGAGTAGGTTTTTGGTAATAACTTTGTATCACCTTAACATCTTAACTTTGTATCACCTTGACACCTTAACTTTGTATCACCAATAACTTTGTATCACCTTAACATCCACCTCCAGCTCCTTATTTCCTGTTGCACCAATAAGTGCACATATTGAATACTTCCCCCCCCCCAAAAGAAACCTTTTCCACCACTGTTCCCTCTAAGCTGTGGGCGTACACACCTCGCTGAGTGAGCACACATACTTTATAACAGAGCGCACAAAAATTACGGTTCTGATTCTGATAGAAAACAACACAGACATCCTTAAAATTAAAAAGTTGTTGTGTATTTACGGTTTTCACAAGTTCTACAATATTTTCTAGTGCAATCAATGTGGTGTACATACTGTATTCTGACGTGTAGTCAAATTTTAAAGTATATAACTCTGAGTGTCATGTGGCACACAAAAATTTAACCTTCCTTCAAAAGCTGCACAGCTGATATTTTATGCGCACACAGCCTACAGAAAATTAGAGGGAACATTGCTTTCCACTTTCTCCAAACTTGGAACATAAGCTCCCGGAATGGATGTTCACGCCCTATACACTCTCTCCATCCCCCTGGATCCCAAATTCTCCTCTCCTTTTGCTCTTCTCCCTCTGCTTTCATTTGTACCCAGCTTAAAACCTCTACCCCTTCCCACCAGGCAAACAAGGCTCTCAATTGTGCTGCTTTGAAATATTTCATCAAACATGCTACTCCCAACCCTTCTTCCTCTCTTACTTGATATAGTGTTTCCCTTGCTACCTTGGGACATTTTCCTTCCCAAACAAATTTCATAATCATGTTCTGTATCTTCTCTATCTCCTTTCTGGATACTCTACATGGTAAGGATATGAACATGAACAACAGTCTCGGCAATATATTCATCTTCACACCGCTATTCTACCTAAACAGGACAACCTTATCCCCCCCCCCCCCACCTCCCTAAATCTATTCTAATGGATTATATCAACATCTTATAATTTCATTGCTTAATCTGATTTAGCAGTTTTCCCAATTGTATCCCCAAGTATCGAAATTGCTCTCTTACCCATTAGTAGTATAATGGGTACACTACTTATCAAACTGATTAACAAATGAGATAAGGATGACAGGAGCCAATCAGCGTTCACTTCCGGTGTATGTCCCACCTCAGGCCATGCCCCCTCACATAGAAGTGAATGATGATCTAGCCCGCCCACTCCCACACCCAGGTGTGGCCACAGCCCCACTTTGACATGCCCCTCCACACCACCCCCGAGGATGACATCATCCAATCAGAACCGACTTCCAGGATTGTGCCACACCCACACCCCACCCCCAATGTTGACATTAGCCAGTCAGCACCCACTTCTGGGTTTGTGCCACACCTACAGCTTCCCACCCTCAACCACGCCACTGCCTACATCATCGGAAATGTCATCACTGGAAACAGGGTATCATTGGAAAAGGACAGTGTCACTTTTTTGCTGAGATCAACGGAAAAAGAGTGACTGACTCCAGAAATGTGTTTTGCTTCTGGATAAGGCTGACATCTGTAAAAGCAGGAACCCTGGAATACAAAAATGCTTTTCTCTCCCCATACTGTCCCAGTTCTTTTTTCTCACAAAGCAGTGCAATGCTTTTATTGCAGGCTATTTAGAACTGGTTGTTAACCCTTCGGTAGCAGCAGCAGAGCTTTTCTTTACAAATGTTAAAATGCAGTTAACACATCTTTGTTAGAGAAACCAGTGCTGTCCATGTGATAGAATTTTGCTTTTAAGACCTCGTGGTTAGAGAGAAGTATTCTGGCAGTCCTGTAGTTCAGACTGAAAATACAGAGAGAGAGACCTGAGTTCAAAATCCCACTACCACAGCTATTTTTTAGTGGCTTTTGAAAAAAAAAATACAGAGAGACAAGTCTGAACATGCCTCTAGGATATGGTAAAACGTGATTGGTTGAAACAAGAGACTTGTTCTGAGCATGCTTCTAGGATATGGTAAAACGTGATTGATTGAAACAAGAGACCTGTTCTGAGCATGCTCCAGGTGTTCTGAGCATGCTCCTGGTGTAAGGCTGTGTGTCCTGTATGGGGGAACATTTTAACACAGAGATTCAAAAAGACAAAATGGCTCTTTTTGGAACACCAAGCAGAATTTCCAACAGGGCACACAACATTAATTATTTTCTTAAGGATTGTGATGCCGCAGCAGAGGGGTATCCACCGACTGAAAATCCATTTGAACAACAGGAGAGACCGGCAGAGTCTGAACATGAATTAACAGAGATTGTAGATTTACCAGATGAGCAAATATTATTTGACTCTCAAGAACTGTGTGATTCAGGCACTGAAATTGACTTAACATCTGACAACACAACGGATCCAGAGGACATAGAATTATATTATGCCACGGCAGATGCAGAAACAACCTGTTTATTGGAAGAACTAGGATCAGCAGAGGTAAGAGAAGTCTGTTGGGTTTTTTTGTAGAAAAGTATTATAGAAGAGGTGGTTCACAATTTCACACTGACATTCTTTTGTTTTTGTAGGGAAGTAATGAATCTCCGCTCCTACAAGAGCAATCTACGCTGTTTGTGCTTTATCTGTACATATCAAAGGGATGTGCTTGATGTCATAGACAGCCAAAAGGACAACTCAAAACCTGAAAAAATAAACACATTTAAATCTGTTATACAAGCAACGGTGTGTTGTATTATCAAGAAATGCTGGCAGAACGTTATGCATAGAGACTGTGCAGCTTGTGTAATACATGCTCCAGGGCAAAGACATCATGATTGTCTGAGGTGGGGGTACAAGGAAATACAGCAGAAAATCCATAAAACTTGTGACGGGTTGTGTCTAGGACCTACTGTAAATGTTGACATGATTGTTGGTCATAAAATGAAAGCAACTGACCTAGTTTATGAAAATTTGAATTTTTTGTTTGAACTCATCAGAGATTTTAATACCGGTAGAAATCCAGGACAACTGCTCAATATTTTGCTTAGATTTGTGGCAGTCTGCGATATGGAGCTAGTGGAAGGTTTAATCTGTGACAGAGATTAATGATCGTTCTTTTAAAAAACACCAAGTTCTGTAAAAATTGACTTTTTATGAAAATGTATGTATTTCCAGAATCTATTAGCTGAACATACAGATGAGCAAAAATTATATGTATGCCTTTATTTTTTTTTACTTGTAATGCTCAAATGAATCATTTCAACAAGATGAAAAACATTTTATTTGAAATAAAACATTTTGAACCTACAGCTTTGTGTGGTGTGTTTTAGGAATGCCTAGTTAATTAAACCTACAATGGGTTGTCTGGAAAAATGGGGCCGTGTGAATTATCTAGGTGTGTCCTACACAATAGGCCATATGACAAGAATGTGGAGTACATCTGTGAATGGGGGAATATGTATTAGCCACATAGGTCCACATACACAATATATAGCATCTATTACAATGTACTGTCTGCAAAAAAGAAAAAAATGGCTTGAATTAGCTGTTGGACGGAGGTGGCACATAAAACAATAGGCCAGAGATCCAGAGATGTTTCAGTTAAAGAGTCTGGGGGCTGTAAATCCCATCAAAGAATTTCATTTAAAAAGGTGCAGTACATTTCAGCTGCCAGAAAAAATCACATAGGGGTATGTTTACTAAACTGCGTTAGTGTGATTCGCGTTAGGAGCCGTGGTAGAGACAGAAATCCCAAATAAGGACATAGGCAGTACATCGTTACCGAGAACACGCTGAGAGCGCGCGTTACAAGGTGCCATAAATGAACGAGCGCTACAGGGCACGTTACCGCGCGTTAATCTTAAGAAGGCGTGCAGGCACACAAGCACAGCAACAGAGCTGTAGCACAATGGTTACAACACTGACTGATGGTACAGGAGTCATGGGTTCGATTCCCCAGTGGGCCTAACGTATAAGGCTGGCTGAGGCAGCACCCTCTACATTTAAGTAGTGATTGTTGAGGCATTTGATGTGTATTTTAACTAGTGCTGCCAGCAAACACACCCTCACGGTGGCATAACCTAAGGTGCCACATAAGGCTCCCCATAATGCACTCAATAGGGCACATTATAAAGTGTACTGTCCACCAAGGCACCCTATAATGTCCCCTATAGGACACCTTATAAGGCTGTGAACAAAGCCCTGGCTGGCTGCAGAAGGACTGCATGTCACCACACAAACTGGCTGCTATGGCTACCAGGATAGGGTTAACCCACCCGTACCCATGATGCACTGCACATGCAAATCAGCAGTCGCGAGATGGGCACAAGATTGGGTATGCACCCCCACAGCACCTCGGCCTGGTAGGGGCAACAGACCATGTGTGGCACTGCCACAGAGTAGCCACAGACAGTCACATTGTGCGGGTACTGTGTCCACCCTGAGTTTGAGGTGGGGCGCCCAGCACCAGGTCCACAGCACCTTTCATGGCTAAAATAAGCTATGCTGCAGGTCCCCATCAGTGTGTGCTAGGTAGTTCCGTTAGACACACCTAGGATACATCTGTGTCCTACTGTATGTCTCGGTCATGTCTAGTCCTTATGGGCAATGATGCATCCAGAATAGTGCATATCCTGTGTTGGTGCCATGGTTACCTGCTGTAGGGAGAGGGGGGGGTGTATGGACCCATTGGCAGATTATGTACCACCACACAACCCATCCTCTGGGGCTCAGGGTGGGAAACAGGATCACCCACCAATAGATCCACAGTCTACCTCCCTGCAATGGTAGCAGTAGAGGGGACCATCAACCCCAGTCCTGCTGGGGAACAGACAGAGCGGTACACATCCATAATGCACTAGCAGACAGACAGCAGGCCTGGAATTGCTCAGCTGCACCCCACCATTATCTGACATTCTCCAGCAGCAAGCCTCCAGCCACTGCACCCTGCAAGGTGTTTCAGCAAGACACATACTAGCTGCAGACAGTCCACCAGCTAGTCCATAGTGCATGGTCCTGGAGGAGATGCATGTTCCCAGAACAGGGACGTCAGCATACACACCAAACGGATAAGTCAGTGATTGGGCCCCAAAAGAAAACCCATAAATATCACATGAGAAAAATGTTATATAGCACTATGGGGGAACCTAGCCATGCCATGGTCACTGCTCAGTCAGGGTGAGAGTGACCTCCCAGCAGGACATGCTATGGCCACCCTGTCCGTGCAGGTGGTACCGGGCACTACAATGTCCGAGCCATTGCCCTATGCCCTGTGAAAATGCGGCCAGGCCAGGCCACCCTATCCAGGCTAATCCCACGGTAAATTGCTCCTCATTATGCACATTGGCAGGCCAATACTGGCAACAGTGCTAGAAGTGTGGGCTGTGGAGGGTGTTGGCAGCCACCACACACTGGATAGACAGACACACACTCCCCACACCTATGCCAGCATTGTGCAACTATAGAGGTGTTGGGCAGCCCAGGCCACCACACCAGTTCTGGGCACAGTGCAGGCATGGCTATGGTACGCAATACTGTAGGAGTCACTCCCCAGGTTGGTAAACACTGTCAGACACAAGACCTGTAGCACACTCCACAGACATCAGAAAGGTTGCTATGATGCAGCTCAATCAGAAAATTGTACTTAACCTAGGAACTGCTATCTGCCAGTAATCATAGCAACCTTTTGATAGATGTGTACCATATTCCCAGGTTTAGGGTGGCATTACTAAGGTATGCAAGTGCTAGTATTGGGAGATGCACGCAGAGCCCAAAGTCCTGCCTCTCCAGGAGGCTTTGGATAATGGGGCCTGTGGCTGCGGGTGTGTCTGCACCTGTTGGCTGCTGCTTTACGGCAGAGGTTCCCAACTGCAGTCCTGCGGTGCCAAACACTGTTCGGGTTTTCATGCTGTCCCTCATGAATATGCATGAGATACATCTGCATACCATGGGGATGGAGCATAGAAATGCAGCACAGGCATCTTTATCAGAGGCAGCATGGAACCGGAATGGTGTTTGGCCCTCCAGGACTGCATTTGGGAGACTCTGCTCTAGGTAATGTGCATGTTTATGGTGTCCATACTCTGTAGGGTAAAATGTAGGTGTCATGGGCATGTTTACATCATCTGCAATAAAGGTGCTGTCTGTATTAGCACGTTGTAGTAGTGGGTAGAATACGGGGACTGGGTTGGCAGGAACCACAGCTGGGACTTGAACCTGTGACCCTCTGCTTCTGAATACACTAGTTTTGTGCACTGCACCACCTTGTTGTCACAGAGTCAGTGCATTCCTTGGTGATACCATGACTGTTCATCAGACAGGGCTCGTCTGTTGCAGTACACGGCACCCACCTACACAGGGATAGGCCACGGTCTGCTCTGAGCAGTTGCCACTGCCCCCTCCACCACCAGTATCCCTCAGCCACCATGCTGACATGCCCTTCTGTTGGTGGTGCTGGTGGTGCGCAGTCTCAGGCCATCCAGTGTGCAGGTAGGCGGCTGCCTATGGTGTGGGTTCTGGGGTAGGGGTGCCTGCATAGACGTCCACGCTCCCCCCAGCCCCGCCTGCCAATTTTCCGTGCCCTTTGGGGGTAGCTTTTGGGTACTATCCCCTGTGACACTTTGGGAAACACACTCATGCCCATGTTGGGCCTTCAGCAGTTGCTGTCTGGCTACTCTGCTGTTTCAGCATTCGTATGGGCCACCTAGGCATCACCCTAGTCCGCACTGTGGCCCAGCTCCACCACAGCATGTGCCGCCTACGGCCCTCTGTATCCCCTTCTCCGGAATCTGTCCAGTAGCCATTCCGACATGCCTGCCCTGATGTTGCGGGACATGTGCACACCATAGGAACCCTGTCCAATGGTGGGGGAAAACCCTGAGCAGCGCTATTTCACTGTGGGATCATTCACCTTGTATGGGGACGGAGTATAGACCCTTCCATGATTTATATCTGTTCTATGGAGCTTACTCGGGGGGGGGGGGAGGGGTTGATGTTTCTCATTGATACCACTATTGGCCAGCTTGGTTATGGTTGTTTTCAAGTTTGTTGGGGTCATTTTCAGTGTTTATGTGCCCTTTTGTTTTGTGCACATGTATCACACTTATCACTTATTTTGGGTTTCCCTGCCTGGGCTGTACATTGCTGACACTGAAATGGTTTCTCTCCTCTGTAATCTGCATTTAACGGCAGGTTTTCAATCGCATTTGGATTCAGCTCTTCAGATCAGCGCGTTAGTGTGAAGGGAGCCTCTCCCCGCCCACTCTCCACCCACTGACCCCTTCTCTCCGCCCTCTCTCCGCCTTCTGCGGTGTTTTACCGTGCTGTGGAGCGTTACGATCGTTAGCGCATCATAACACGCGTTATGTAACGTTAACGATCGTTAGCGCATCATAACGCACGTTATGATGCGCTAACGATCATTAACGTTACATAACGCGCGTTATGTACCATTACCGCAGTTTAGTAAACATACCCCATAGTCTCTATAGCTTGTAACATCTGCTCCTCTTCTTCAGACATGGTGAGTAGATATGAGTCTTACTTTTTAAAAATATTGGCTGTGTAATGTTTCTGTCTCTGAATTTATGATTGTCTTTAAAAATAGGAGCAGAAACCGGGGGTTCCAAATAGGCTGTCTCTTACAAAACGAAGACAGAAAAGAAAGTTAAAAGGTATGTCGTGTGTTTTTTAATTGCCAGTAGCCATGCTCTTTATAATGTGTCTTATGGGTGTGTTTTTTTTTTAATATTAAAGCCCAGGAAGCTGCTACAAAGCAGATCACGCAGTCTGTAGATTGTGAGGAAGCCATATCAGAACCATGTGCTTCAGACACCAACATGGTGAGTAGATATTTTTTTTAAATATTGGCTATGTAATGTTTCTGTCTCTTATGAGTGTCTTTAAAAATAGGAGCAGAAACCGGGGGTTCCAAATAAGCTCTCTCTTACAAAACGAAGACAGCAAAGAAAGTTAAAAGGTATGTCATGTGTTTTTTAATTTTCCAGAAACTATGCTCTTCATAATGTGCCTCAACCTTTAATCTTTTTTTATTTTACACCAAGAAGGTGCTACAAAACAAGATGACCAGCCTAATCAACAGACAGTACCTTACAGAAAGCCAAAAGACAAGCAAAATAGTGTGTATTCAGGCTTTATCCCTCCGCCTAGATTTTAAGGCCGCTGTAAAAGAAAAAAAAGTATTAGCCACTACGTTTTCTTTTTCAGATCGAGAAAATGTTAGAAAATCAGCGACTATGGGGAAAGAAGCCTAACAGGAAAAGAACATACAGCGAGAGTTTTTCTGACGGTGAATCTACACACGTTGATACAGAAGAGAAATCAGCTCCGTACCGAAAGCCAAAAGACAAGCAAAATAGTAAGTATTCAGATTTTATCCAACTCCTAAATTTTTAAGGCTGCTGTAAAAGAAAAAAAAAGCATTAGCCCCTACGTTTTCTTTTTCAGATCGAAAAAATGTTAGAAAATCCGCGACTATGGGAGAGAAGTCTAACAGGAAAAGATCATGCAGCGAATCTACACACGCCGATATAGAATACGGAGAGCATGTTGAAAGCCATGTCTTTGATCACAGTGTTTCAGAGGACAGAACAAATAATCTTGCATTAGGCCCCGCTGAAGAATCAGAACCAGTTAGCTATGTTCAGTTTGTGAAAAGGTGGGATCGTAAATTGGACAAGTTTAATGGTGTAATTTATTCAGAGGAATTTCTGTTTATTAATTTAGACAGGGTAACATCATTATCTGAGGCTCAATTTGCCATTCGGCAGAGTATTCAGCATATTCTGGATGAGGTTAGCAGCAGGGTTTCACCTGGTGATTATGTATAGGTGCATCTACATTCATCTCTTTTTCACAATTCCTTGTATTCTGGAAAGTTAAACCCAGAAGCATTAGATGTTGATGATTTCTTAGACCAGATCGCTAAACTCCTTCAGAGTCACAGAGAAATCCAGGTTTGTGATATATTCCGTGTTCTTGTACTTGTCATAAGAAATCAGGGTGGAGGAGCTCATAGGGTCTTAAAGACTATACTGTTTAGCCAATTATTCATAAGAAAAGGCTGTATTTGATAGACTTGAATAACACTGATAATAAACTGTGTTTTGCAGGTAACCTCACAGCCCTCATGTCACAGGTAAAAATGACCGATGTTGAAATGTTAGAAGGTGCTAAAAAACTACATAATGAATTGGGATGGCTGGTACATAGAAAAGTCATGCTCGATGATGTAGCAATATTTGAACAGCATTTAAAGATAAACATACGCGTTGTGCTTTACACAAATTCATGGGTTTGTTTTAAGACATCAGACAGACCTGTGTTCCCTAAGACTGTGTTCTTGTTGCTACACGATGCCCATTTCTATGGTATAACCGATGCCAAAAAATTCTATGGGGAGCGCAACTTCTGTAAAGTCACGATCATAATTGCACATTGTGGTGCAATGGGCTATGAAGGTGTAGCCTTTAAATTTTTTGTCACAAAAAATCTGTATAAAGGCAGAAATACATTTGAGACCCTTGAATTCCCAGTTTCTTTCATCATTTAAGTCGGTCGTATCTTAGATAAACACGCCACTTCTTTTTTCAGAGTCAAATACGTGTGTCTATCTAAACACTCTTTAGAACGACAAAAGAGTTTGCAATTAGGACATCTCTGTTGTACACCAATATTATTTGCACACGTTAGTGTCAAACGAAGACGGCACCACAATGTGCAATTATGATCGTGACTGTACGGTTTTTGACAGTAACTACAGAAGTTGCGCTCCCCATAGAATTTTTTGACATCAGTTATACCATAGAAATGGGCATCATGTAGCAACAAGAATGGGCATCATGTAGCAACAAGATTGATTTCTTTGACTGGGTGACCAGGGAGTTGGACCGAGGGAGAGCTCTAGATGTGGTGTATTTAGATTTCAGTAAAGCCTTTGACACTGTTCCTCACAGGCGACTTATAAACAAACTGAGCACCCTAGGGATGGACCCTAAAGTTACTGCTTGGGTTAGAAATTGGTTGGGTGGGAGGCGACAAAGAGTACAAGTAAATGGAGCTCACTCTGAGGAGAAGGATGTTACCAGTGGTGTGCCCCA
This sequence comes from Ichthyophis bannanicus, assembly GCA_033557465.1. Classification (NCBI taxonomy): domain Eukaryota; kingdom Metazoa; phylum Chordata; class Amphibia; order Gymnophiona; family Ichthyophiidae; genus Ichthyophis; species Ichthyophis bannanicus. The sequence continues at coordinate 367,772,080 of CM066032.1, read as the reverse complement.
GGGATCTGTCCTTGGTCCAATTCTTTTTAACACCTTTGTTAGTGATATAGTGGAAGAGCTGTCGGATAAGGTTTGCCTCTTTGCAGATGATACCAAAATCTGCAATAGAGTAGACACCCAGGAAGGTGTAGATAACATGAGGAGGGATCTAGCTAAGCTTGAAGAATGGTCTAGAATTTGGCAGCTGGGATTTAATGTTAAAAAATGTAAGGTCATGCATTTGGGCTGCAGCAATCCAAGGGAGCAATACAGTATAGGAGGTGAAATACTTTTGTCCACTAAAGAAAGGCGGGACCTAGGCGTGGTTGTGTCTGATGATCTTAAAGTAGCTAAACAGGTAGAAAAGGCAACGGCAAAAGCTAGAAGAATGCTTGGGTGCATACGGAGAGGAATGGCTAGCAGAAAAAAGGAGGTGATAATGCCTCTGTATAAGTCTTTGGTGTGACCTCATTTGGAGTATAGTGTGCAATTCTGGAGACCGCACCTTCAAAAGGATGTGAACAGGATGGAGTCGGTGCAGAGGGTGACTACTAAAATGATTAGTGGTCTTCATTATAAAGCATATGAGGACAGACTTAAGGATCTTAATATGTATACCTTAGAGGAAAGGCGGGATAGAGGTGATATGATTGAGATGTTTAAATACCTCCGTGGCATAAATGTTAAGGGAGAGAGCCTCTTTCAATTGAAAGCAAGTTCTGCTACGAGGGGACATGGGATGATGGTGAAGGGAGATAGATTCAGGAGTGATATGCGGAAATATTTCTTTACGGAAAGAGTAGTGGATCCATGGAATAGTCTCCCAGTGGAGGTGGTAGAGATGAGGACAGTAACTGAATTCAAAAAAGCATGGGACCAACACAGAGGATCTCTAAAGGTAAAAAGTGGACTGTTGTAGTTGTTGATATGGAAGGACAGACTAGATAGGCCATGTGGTCTTTTTCTGTCATCGTGTTTCTATGTTTCTATGTTTCTAACACAGTCTAGAAATACATTTTCATAAAAAGTCAATTTTTACAGAATTTTGTGTTTTTTAAAGAACGATCTATAATCTCTGTCACAGATTAAACCTTTCACTAGCTCCATATTGCAGTCTGCCACAGAACTAAGCAAAATATTGAGCAGTTGTCCTGGATTTCTACTGGTATTAAAATCTCTGATGAGTTCAAACAAAAAATTCAAATTTTCATAAACTAGGTCAGTTGCTTTCATTTTATGACCAATAATCATGGCAACATTTACAATAGGTCCTAGACACAATCTGTTACAAGTTTTATGGATTTTCTGTTGTATTTCTTTGTGCCCCTACCTCAGACAATCTTTGCCCTGGAGTATGTATTACATAAGCTGCACAGTCTCTATGCATAATGTTCTGTCAGCATTTCTTGATAATACAACACACCGTTGCTTCTATAACAGATTTAAATGTGTTTATTTTTCAGGTTTTGAGTTGTCCTTTTGGCTGTCTATGACATCAAGCACATCCCTTTGATATGTACAGATAAAGCACAAACAACATAGATTGATTGCCTGTATGTCTTCTAGCTCTTGTAGGAGTGGATATTCGTTACTTCCCTACAAAAACAAAAGAATGTCAGTGTGAAATTGTGAACCACCTCTTCTATAATACTTTACAACAAAAAACCCAACAGACTTCTCTTACCTCTGCTGATCCTAGTTCTTCCAATAAACAGGTTGTTTCTGCATCTGCCGCAGCGTAATATAATTCTATGTCCTCTGGATCCGTTGTGTTGTCAGATGTTAAGTAAATTTTGGTGCCTGAATCACACAATTCTTGAGAGTCAAATAATATTTGCCCATCTGGTAAATCTACAATCTCTGTTAATTCATGTTCAGACTCTGCTGGTCTCTCCTGTTCTTCAAATGGATTTTCAGTCGGTGGATACCCTTCTGCTGCGGCATCATGATCCTTAAAAAAGTAATTAATGTTGTGTGCCCTGTTGGAAATTCTGCTTGGTGTTCCAAAAAGAGCCATTTTTTCTTTTTGAATCTCTGTGTTAAAATGTTCCACCACACAGGACACATAGCCTTACACCAGGAGCATGCTCAGAACACCTGGAGCATGCTCAGAACAGATCTCTTGTTTCAACCAATCACGTTTTACCATATCCTAGAAGCATGCTCAGAACAAGTCTCTTGTTTCAACCAATCACGTTTTACCATATCCTAGAAGCATGCTCAGAACAAGTCTCTTGTTTCTACCAATCACATGTGTTACCATATCCTAGAGGCATGTCCAGACTTGCCTCTCTGTATTGTTTTTTTTTTTTTCAAAAGCCACTAAAAAATAACTGTAGTAGTGGGATTTTGAACTCATGTCTCTCTCTCTGTATTTTTCAGTCTGAACTACAGGACTGCCAGAATACTTCTCTCTAACCACGAGGTCTTAAAAGCAAAATTCTATCACATGGACAGCACTGGTTTCTCTAACAAAGATGTGTTAATTGCATTTTAACATTTTTAAAGAAAAGCTCTGCTGCTGCTAACAAAGGGTTAACAACCAGTTCTAAATAGCCTGCAATAAAAGCATTGCACTGCTTTGTGAGAAAAATGAACTGGGGCAGTGTGGGGAGAGAAAAGCATTTTTGTTTTCCAGGGTTCCTGCTTTTACAGATGTCAGCATTAACCAGAAGCAAAACACATTTCCGGAGTCAGTCACTCTGTTTCCGGTGATGTCAGCAAAAAAGTGACACAGTCCTTTTCCGATGACACCCTGTTTCCGGTGATGTCAGCAAAAAGTGACACTGTCCTTTTCCGATGACACCCTGTTTCCGGTGATGTCATTTATGATGATGTAGGCAGGGGCGTGGTTGAGGGTGGGAGGCTCTTGGTGTGGCACAAATCTAGAAGTGGGTGCTGACTGGCTAATGCCAACATTGGGGGGCAGGGCGTGGGTGTGGCACAAACCCGGAAGTGGGAGCTGATTGGATGATGTCACCCTTGGGAGTGGGGTGGAGGGGTATGTCAAAGTGGGGCTGTGGCCATGCCTGGGGGTGGGAGTGGCTAGATCATCATTCACTTCTATGTGAGGGGGCGTGGCCTGAGGCGGGACATACCCTGGAAGTGAACTCTGATTGGCTCCTGTCATCCTTATCTTACCTGTCAATCAGTTTGACGAGTAGTGTACCCATTATACTACTCGCATTTAAAATTAAAATGTGTCTTCATTCTTTCCTCTAGGTCACCTTTCAAATTATACCCTAAAACGTCGGTTTTATTAGAATTAATTTTATATCCCGCTAATCCACTAAATTATTTTATAAGTCTCATCAAGACTGTCATAGTAGTTAGAGGTTGTGTCAATGAAAATATAACATCATCTGCAAAAAGCGCTATTTTCTCTTCCAAGAAAAGTAATGGCCTGTAACATATGTAAATGTTTGAAAAATAATAATAAAAATTATAAATAAATAAAAATTGTATGAAGAAAAATTAAAAAGAAAAGGAATATCAGATTTCTTAATTTTCCTCAACATCGTTTGCTGTCCCCAATGATATTATTTCATAAGTACAGTAAAGAGATTCTATTGATCCCTGACCTAGAAAAGATATTTGTTTCAAGATTGTTTTATATTCCAGCTTGTCTGGTTGTTTTTGAAGATAAGGTGGTTGGAGTGGAAAAATCATCTGACTCTGTCAATTTCACTAATTTCCTAGAAACTCCATTGGATGTGATCTCCACTCTCACCTCCTTAAGTGTTACTTTTGGCACAGAGACAGATAAAGCATCTATTTTGTTTTCATAAAAAAGATTCAGTCTTTTGTGGCCAAAAATTAACTATATTTCCCGACGTCTCTCATCAGATTCAAGCATACTTCCAGCAGCTGAAGCCTACAGGATGGGGGGCGGGCGGGGGTGACAACGACCTTCTTTCTTCACTTTCCCTGTAAATGTTTGGTTTCTATAAACAATGTGAGGTATGTGTATACAGATCCAGTACAGCTTGCTAGTTTCCTAGATAACAGATAGGACCTCTTTTGCCAGTCGCTTGTCTTTTTTCCTTAAGAATATATGAACAGGAAGCGGAGCTTATATTAAGCCCCATATCCTGTTTTCAACAGTGGCCAATAGGGGTCACAAGTACATCCCCACTATTCGGCCCCTCTGCCGACCCCGACTAACTTCCCTGCATGTTCAACGGGGAGGTTAGACGAGGGCAGGAAAGGGGCGGTGCGGGGGTGGCGTTAGGTCAGGCAGTGGGTGGTACGCTGCCCAGACATAGAAGGCTGATTTAATGTCGACCCTGTATGTCTGGGGCTGGCAGACTGAACAGGGAACTTATTCCACCTCTGAGGGCAGGCAGGGGACAGCAGACCCGGGTGGTGGGGGAGGTAGGTGAGGGTAGAGGAAATTCCCCGCAACCTGACCCAGGCCTTGGGAGGCCAGATTGGGGTCAGGCTGCAGGGATCATGGTTCATTGCCATGACAACTGGATGCCATGGTGCCGCAGCTCCATTCAGGAGCCTTGATTGAGTTAGCCGGGCAAGACCTGTACATTGAGGCTGACCAGGATTGGGGTCCCGACCTGCACGTACAGACCTGGATGCAATTCTGACCCCGTGGGGCTAGATGTGCCCCGCAGGATCAGAATCCCATCTAACTCTGTGCATCCGGTTCTGACCGGGCACACAGAGGGCCAGGACATCCAGGATGGAATCTGGCCCTATCTGTCTAGCATGTCCTCCGGAGACATTGATCTGGTCAATACCAGGGTAATTGAAAACCCCAGGGTAATTGTGTTGTAACTTTTGTTAGCTTCTCTGATTTCTTTTAGCATTCTTTTAGGATGTAAATTTGTTTTCATGTAATGTTTAGTTATGTTCCCTCTAAACCGCACTGATCTTGGGAAATATGGTATATAAGAATAAATAACTAAATGTCATCATCCATTTATTCATTCTGGTCAGGCGGTCGGTACTACACCTCAACAGCCATTGCCTTCTGCTTTTTACATGGTACTTCTATCCATAGAGATCCTACAATGTATTTTATTTCCTGCAAAACTTTAATCCTATGTGACTCAATGACCTCTCTAACATACAGCGCAACCCCTCTACCAATTTGATCTACTATATCATTGCGATGTAGTTTGTACACTGGTATCACAGTGTCCCATTGCTTGTCCTCCTTCTACCAGGTCTCTGAGATGCCAATGATATCTAACCTTTCATTTAGTGCCATTTATTCTAACTCTCCCATCTTATTTTTTAGACTTCAGGCATTTTAAAGGTTGTATTTTATTCATATTAATCTGGTTATCAGTTGATAGGTGTAATTTGGAATCTTTCGGCTCTGTATCTAAGGACATCTGGGTTACTTTTATCTTTGTTGGAACCTTTTCTTGTATTTGTTAATATATGGGATGCGTTTTCCCTGCTATTTTTTGTAGGCCAGGTTTATTCACTCCCCATACTGTGGGCTACAGAATTCCTTTTGTTTCTTTTGTTTCTTGATATTGGATTGATGTATATTCAGTTTTGCAAATTTCTTGGCATATTTGTTGTACAAATAGCGGAAAACTTAAAATTTAAAAAAAAAAAAAAACAACAGTCTCAAAGAAGTGAGATTTTAGCCCGGCTTTGAACAGGGCCACAGATGGAGCCTGACTTACAAACTCAGGTAGTTTGTTGCAGGCAAAAGGAGCAGCAAGGTAGAAAGATTTAAGTCTGGAGTTGGCAGTGGAAGAGAAGGGTACAGATGGAAGGGATCTGCCAGAAGAGCAGACCTCCCAAGAGGGATGTAGGGAAAATGTAGTGTGGAACAGTCAAATTAAGGCATGTATAGATCAGTAGTAGAAGTCTGAACTGGATGCAGAAACGGATATGGGGCCAAAGAAGTGACTTGAGAAGAGGGCTAACATGAGCATAGTGATAGTGGTGGAAGATTAGCCATAGAGCTGAGTTTTGAACAGATTGAAGTGGGGAGAGATGATTCAGAGGAAGACCAGCGAAGAGATGGTTGCAATAGTCTAGACAGGAAGCGACTAGAGAATGGATAAGGATCTTAGTTGTGTGTTGAGTAAGGAAGGGACAAATTTGCCAACATTTTAGAGAAAGAAACGGCAGGTTTTATCTATCTTTTGGATGTGTGTGGAGAAGTAGAGGGAGGAGTCAAAGAAGACCCCAAGGTTGTGAGCCAAGGAAACAGGGAGTAGTAGAGTGTTGTCCACAGAAATAAAGAAAGGAAGAAGGGGGGGATGTGGGCTTAGGGGAAAATATAGGGAGCTTAGTTTTGGCCATATTTAATTTCAGTTGGTGGTGAGACATCCAGGAATTAACATCAGATAAACAAGCAGAGATCTGGGGCTGGATTCCCAGAGAAATTTCAGGTACAGAGAGGTAGATCTGAGTGTCATAGCGATGGTACTTAAAACCATGAGAGGAGATGACTACACCAAGAGACTGAATGTAAAAGGAAAAAAGGAGAGGTCCTAAGACAGTCTTGGGTACACCGACTAAAAGTGGGATAGTAGTAGATGAGGATCCACCAAAACACACACTAGAAGTGCAATGAGAGAGATAGGAAGAATGCCAGGACAAGCCAGAAACCCTAAATCCAAGCAAGAACAGGATATAGAGGAGAAGGCGATGAACAACAGTGTCAAAAGCATCAGCAAGGTCAAGAAAGATGAGGGATGAGTAAAGGACCTTGGATTTAGCAAGGAACAAGTCAATGGGGACTTTCACAAGAGCTATCTCAGTAGAATGTAGAAGGTAAAAGCCAGATTGCAGTGGATCCAAAAGGGGCTGAGTGGAGAGAAAGTCATGACAACAGTTGTGAACCACACATTCAATTAACTTAGAAATAAAGGAGAGGGGACATATGGGTTGATAATTAGAAGGGTAGTTAGGATCAAGGGATGCTTGAAGGCTGCAGGAACAGTCAAGGTAGAAAGTGATAGGTTGAGGATATGACAGATGGAAGGGACAACAGTGGAGAAGATGAAATTTAGTAGATGGGTGGGGATGCAGTCAGGGGAACAGGTAGCAAGCATATAGGAGGAGAGATGAGTGTTTTCTTCCTCAGTGATCTTAGAAAAGGATGAAAGGGCCACAGAGGTTGAAGGAAGGGTTAGGGAAAGAAGAGTGGGAAGGGGGAATGGAGATGACTTTGAGGGGAATTCAAGAGTAATCTTGTGGACTTTGACATGGACGTAGTCAGCCAAAGTCTGGGCAGAAAGGGAAGCAGGGGTCGGAGGTGGAGGCACTTTGAGTTGAGAGTTGTAAAGAGGTGGCGAGGATTGGAGGCAAGAGAGTTAGTACTCTTGCTTAGTGAGTGCTATAGCAGATTGGAAAGAGGCTAGCATGAATTTGAAATGTAGGAAGTCTGCAAGGGTGAGAGATTTGAGCCAAAGACACTTAGCTGAGTGAGCCCAAGAATGCAGGTAGCAAGTTTTAGAGGACAGCCAGGGCTGAGGTACAGTATGTCTCACAAGATGTGAAGTGGGAGGAGCAAGAGCATCCAGAGCAGAGGAGAGTACAGTGTTATAGGAAGATACAGCCTCATCAACAGACGTAGATGACACAGTGGAGGAAAGAGGTGGTGAGACAGCAGAGGAGAGGCTGATGGGTCGATAAGACATAGATTCATTAAAATGTTGGTGGAGATTGGGTGAGGGCCAGGTGAGGGGTTGGGGGTGATAAGAGTGAAACTTAGCAGGCAATGGTCAGATAGGGGAAAAACTGAGATGCAGAAGTTTGAGGGCAAGTATTTAGAAAAGAAGACAAGGTAAAGGCAGTAGCCTAGCTGGTGAGTAGGGGCAGTAGAGCATAACTAGAGATTGAATGAGGTGGTAAGGAAAAAGAGCTTTAAGGCATGAGAGTCAGAGGGATTACATGAATAAGGGAGGGGGATGATGCATCTAGAAAGAGGGAAAGCCATGAGTCAAAGTCAGTGAAAAAGTAGAGGTGAACTTATCAGGTGATTGATAAATGACAGGTATCTGGAGAGGTAGTGGAGTAAAGAGGCAGATGGAGTAGACTTCAAAGGAAGGAAAGGAGACTGAAACAGAAGGAGTAGTTGAAATTGGCAGGAAGGGAAAAGTAGAAACCTAACACCACTGCCACAGCCAACGGAGCGAGGCATATGGGAAAATTGGTAGCCCCCATGACAAAGGGCAGCAGCTGAAGTAGAGTCTTCAGGGAAAAGTCAAGTCTCAGAGCAAGAAGATGAAGAAGATAAAGAGGTTGTGAATGAAGACAAGTTTATTAGAAATGGAATGTGCATTCTACAAGGTGCATGAGAAAGAGAGAGAGGATGAGGAAAGGAGAGGGATAGGAATACGATTTGAAGGCTTGCATGTGGATCTGCCTTGGGAGTGTGGAAGATTTCTAGCGGAGCCAGGGTTGGGATTGATATCTCCCAATGAAAGAAGGAGAAGCAGCAGGAGAGTGCGGGGGAGAGAGGAGAGAGTACAATGGTAATGAAAGTGAGGTTCTTTCAGAGAGAAGGGAGATGGATGAATGATAGGAAAAAAATGGTGAAACTGAAGAACACACAATAGGGTAGAAGACAAAATGGAAGGAGACGTAAGGATGTAAGGGGGGGGGGGGTTAATCCCATGGTGAAGAAGGGATTGAAGGCAATCACTTCTGTAATAGAGGAAACAATCACACAAAAGAGGAGCAGAAGGAGACCATGGATAGAAAGAGTCATTATTGCAAATAGAGCCCCACTAGGCCAAGATTCGGCTGCAACAGAGGTGTAAAATATAACACAAATATGTATAATAAATACACAGTCATTTAAAAAATCATAAATATATGAAGGAAATACATACTGGTTTTTGTTATGCAGATGTTATTAAGTATCCTCTACATTTTAGTTTCTGATATCATCATACAGTCTTTTAGAAATAGCCCTTTGAGAATAAATATAAAAATAAATTGATTGATTCAACATGTAGGTTACTATCTCTTTTTCATTTTTATGATATTTTATTTTTACGCTGTACCAATCCGTAATTATTCATCTATTTTTTTACAATTTTCGTTGTGTACATGAGTCTCTTCTCGCCATGTTAATTTAGTTCTTTTTCAATCTATTTTTTTTTAATTTATTGTTTTATGCCAAATATATGTTTTATTAACCTCGGGTAGTTCTTGTAATGGTGAAAGTCCCCAGGAGGAGATGGAGGTGGAGGAAAATCCTGTTGAAATAAATGAGACTGCACTTGTGCACAGGATTTCCAAGCCAGATAAGAAAAAAACACAGCTCTCTGCTGAGCTCAGGCCACGCCCCAGCTCAGAGGGAGAGACAGGCTTCCTCACTGATTGGTCACACCTGGGGGAAGGACAGGGAGTGCTGGGAAGCAAATGCTTTTTAAATCCACAAACAGAGCAGAGAGTTAGCACAGGAAGAAGCACGAGAATGGGCAAGGAAACAAGCAAGGGATGTGGAGAGGAAGGAAAAGAGCGAGCAAGAAAGGAACCTTATGAAGAAGGTGAAGGAGAGAGAGAGCCTTGGAGAGGACATTACAGCAAAGCAGAACCTTGGAGCAAGACAGCTAGCAAGGGAAGCCATTGAAGAGATGGTAATTGGACATACAGCAACAAGGACTATAGCAGCCATAGAGGAAAGAAGGAAGAAAAGCCTCTTCAGAGCAGGTACCTAACTGGCACTGGAAATAGACATAAGGAAGCTGAATTCCATAACCTGGAGGATAGCAGGAGAAAAGGGTTCAGCAGTTGTCTAGGAAACCCTGCCAAAGGTAAAGCTACCATTTCTAATGCTGAATCATTGTTAGAGAAGCCATTTGCCTTTGCTACTGTCCAGAAGGCAGACCCAACACCTTTAACTGATAATAGGTGGGGGGAGAGTCTTACATATGGGGAAAGTTATAACACTGACAAAAGCAAGACAGCCGAGCCTTCAGAGTTAGAAACTATAAGCAAGCTGTTGTCAGAAGGAAAAGTTTTCTCTCCTAATGCTAATGTGCCTGTACACGCTGAATTACTCCTGAATCAGTTCAAGGAATTTCTGGAGGAAAGAAAGTCAGGGAGAACTGTTAAACCTGATAGAGATGCCAGTAATTCTAATACTGTTGAAAGAATGCAAATAGACTCTTGTTTGCCAGCTTTAGAAAGTGAATCTTCTCCCATGGATTTCTCTTTATGTTTAAAGGAAGAAGGCATTGTTGAACAGTACTGAAACTGTATGAAATAATATAGAAAGTACTTGCCATACCTGCTGAAGAATTGGAAAGGCTTGTTTTATGTTTAATAAGCTTAATTGTCTTCTGAGGATAAGAAGCCGTGCTGCGAGAAAGAGAATCAGCTGTTGCAGTTTAATTGTTTTCCGTTGAATAACCACACGGGGCAGTGTCCTGTGGTAAACTTTATGGGACTGAGAAACAGTTGAGCAGTGCTGAGATATTTCTGTTACATTTTTCTTCTGTTCCTGAAATACCTATATGTTGGAGATGCATCCTTTATGCTTGTTTGTGTTTGAGCTTTGATGCGCTGGAAATTCCCCACAATAAATATTCTTGCAGCCTTGAAACACTCGTGTCATAACTACAATTTTGTCCTTAAGGAAATAAGCAAAACTACAAGTCCCAGAATCCCTGGCGACAATAGCTTTATTCAGAAGAGGACATTCAAAGGCCACTTCCAGCTGGTAAGCTCTCGGGCCCCAGCGGAAGCGTCGCATTCTCTATATGTTTTTTTGGATACTTAGCGATATTTCCAGTCTGGTATGTTCCTAATATGTTTCTATTTTAGTATTATTGGGTCCGAATTTCAGTTGAGAAGAGGGCTAACAGGAGTTTAGTGATAGTGGTGGAAGATTAGCCACGGAGCTGAGTTTTGAACAGATTGAAGTGGGGAGAGATGGTTCAGAGGAAGACCAGCGAAGAGGATGCAAGGTGGAGAGTGGTACCATAGCCCGTCCACCTCACATCTAACCCAGATTTTCCATGCCAGAGTCATATGTGGCCCTGGCATTGAAAATCTGGGTGTCACTGCATAGCCAGGTAGACACAGGAGCTACCTGTGTAGCGCCAATTTTCAATGCTACACGGTTAACTCCAGCACCTTAAAGATAGGTGAGGTTTTCCCATGCCTATCTTTAAGGCACAGAGCATTAAATGTGTAGCATCAAAAATTGGTGCTACATGGGAAGCACCATGGCCCATCTCTGCTCTGCCCCGGAATGCCCTCAACATGCCCCGATGCTATGCGGATAGTATCTGGGCGCGTTAGGGACATATCCAGGATTTTCGAAGGGCACTACCCATGTAGGTGCCCTTTGAAAATCTCAGATAAGGTCTTTACATGGGTAACTAGGGAAGTTACCCATGTAAAGGCCTTTGAAAATTTGGCCCCATTATTATTTGTATGTACTTCCTTTATATATATATGAACTTTTTTATTTATTGAGTATTTATTATATATGTTTGTGTTATATTTTGGAACTCTGGCGAAGACTCTTGCAGCAGAAACTTGCCCAAGTCAGGCTCTATTTGCAATTATGATCTTTCTCTATCCATGGTCTCCTTACACTCCTTTTTGTGTGATTGTTTGTTTCCTTCTAAAATCAGCACATCCCCACTCCCAGATATTCATGTATGAAAAAATGAAGTACAGTGGAGAAATACACATATGCACAATTGAAAAAGGATTGCTGTACACATGCATAGTCCCCATACATATGTGTACTAAAAGATATACATGCAGATTTTTTTGGTTTTGCAATCTACACATGAGTGGCCACCAACGCCTGTGAGACCTACGTGTGCAGCACGTTCACTTCCATCTGCATGGAATGTCTTCATGTTTAGTTGTGCACATGCTGAGAAAGGAACATGTTGATTACCGGGTAGTCCAATTTTTCAAGAGCAGAACACCTCATGCAATGCTGCATCATATTGGCAGACGTGCTGTTGCTTTACCCCCAGTATGACTCAAGCTTCTCCACACTGCAGCAAGAAGGGCTTTGGAGAGGATCTACATAGCCTTTGTTAGATGAAACCAGCATGTCACACCAATAGACACAGCTCACAGGAATATACCTAGCTGCTGGCAGACCAAACTGTGTGCAGGCAGGGAAGTAAGTTAGCTAGGTCTGGACCAATAATGAGCCAAGACAGAGTAGTCACCAGTGCCATATGATCTGAAGGTCAGGAAATATCAGCAATAGTCAATGCTATTAAAGAGATAAGTATAGCTGCAAACACACAGACATCCAGAAGCATAATCTGAACACATGTAGCCGTGCAAAAGTAACATGTGTTATGATGTCAAGATGGGAGTCAGAGGGGTGGTGTCCCAGTGACCAATACCGATGACTATACCGAACCAATCACAGAGAAAGTGGCTCAAGGTAGAAGATGTGCCTAGGGAACCTAATCTGCTTGCCTCAGGTATGTGGGAGCAGCCAGAACACATGTTCTTCCTGCCAAAGAGTGGCCCCCCACTGCAGCCCCACATAGAGACACAGAAAACATGGAGCAGCAGAAGTGGCAAGTCACTAGCTATGAAGGGGAACCCCCAGGAATGACCACAGGGACAGGAAGAAACAGGTTATGGGAACTAGTAAGGTCAGCATGGCCATAAGAATTGGTGGCTGATACAACAAGAGATTTCAACAAGAGATTTCAACCTCCCATCACTTGCAAATACAGATTCCAACCTCTTCCTGGAAACCATAACTGACTTAGACTTCCATCAAATTATAAACATACCAACTCACACTAAAGGTGGTACACTTGACCTTGTCCTCCTTCCTCATTCACTATTTAAACTTTTCAACCCAGACTCCTTACAATGTACTGAAATACCCTGGTCTGATCATCATCTAATTAAAATAAACTTCACTTACAACATTATCGGTGTCATAAAACACACAAGAAATGACCAAACTATAAAATTCAAGAAATTCATTGAAACTGAATTTCTAGACTCTACAATACCCCACCTTTCATCATCTCCAACAGATTTAGATGAAGCAGTCAAAAACTGGCATACCACCATCAATAATGCAGCCACAATTAATCAAAATAATAAAAAGCCAACCAATACTAAAATCAAAATCACCCCATGGTTCAACAGTACTTTAAAACATATGAAAAGAGATCTAAGAAAACTAGAAGCCAAATGGCGCAAAACCAAATCCACCATCCACAAAGAATTATATTATAACCACCTCACATTATATAAGGAAACCTTAGACAACACAAAGAAAAACTACTATGCCAGCATCCTATCAAATTCTTATAATAGACCAAGAGAACTATTCTCCATTGTTAGTAACCTAACTAATAACTCACAAACTTCCAGCAAGGAAATCACTGACATCTCAGCACAAACATTAGCTATTACCATAACAAAACAAAACTACAATTCACGACTCCAGACTCTTTCCACAAACCTCATCACCCGATAGACGTATGGTCAGAATTTCACCCTATAACCAAAACATCATTAAAAAATATCATACTCAACCTAAACACCACTACCTTTTACCTAGATCCTTGCCCAGTAATCTGGATAAAAAACACTCTCCCAATCCTTCTTTCATTCATACTCCCCATTGTCAATCTCTCACTACTCCAAGGTTACCTCCCACCCACACTTAAACACGTACAAATAAGACCAATTCTCAAGAACAGCACCCTTGATAAAACCTCACCAAAATCATATAGACCCATCTCAAGTATACCATTCCTAGCAAAAGTAATAGAAAAAACAGTACAAATACAGACGCAGGAGCACCTAGACTCATCTTACCCACTCGACGAACAGCAATATGGTTTTCGCCCAAAGCATGGAGTGGAAACACTCCTCACAGCTCTAACAGATATGCTAGTAAGAGGAATCGACAATCACAAACAAGCATTCATTCTATTATTTATTGATATTTCAGCTGCTTTTGATAGCGTCCACCATACCATAATGCTCAATAGTCTGAGTCAAATAGGAATAAATGCCACAGTTCATAAATGGTTCTCCTCTTATCTAGATAATAGGACACAAAATGTACGAATAGGTAATCCAACCTCTGATTCATACAAACTGGAAACCGGTTTACCTCAAGGATCAGCGTTATCAGCACTCCTATTTAACATATACATAAAACCTGTTTGCAATATCTTTAAAAAATTTGGTGTACTCTATCATCTATACGCAGATGATATCATGATGTACATTCCGTTCACGATTCCCAACTTACCGATGCAAACTCTGTCAGATTGCTTCAATGAAGTCACATCCTGGCTAAATACCCACAATCTCCAAATAAATCACTCCAAAACTGAAGTGCTAATCGTCACCAAAAACCAATCCTATACTCCACCTACACACATAACACTTCAAAACCAAGAAATTAAAATAAAAAATGAAGTAAGATATCTAGGTGTTATTCTAGATAAACACCTTACATTAGACACCCACATTAGAAACACCACAAAGAAAATCTATTTCAAACTCAAAATCCTTAAACAACTAAGACCCCTTGTATACATACATGATTTCATCAGCATAATTCAAGCCATCATAACCCCCCACTTTGACTTCGCTAACCTAATTTTATTGGGTATAACAAAACAAAACATTAAAAGAATTCAACTTGCCCAGAATGCAGCAGCTCGAATAATAACGAAAGTACACGCACATCAACATATAACACCAATACTAGAATCCCTTCACTGGCTGCCTATACAAAGTAGGATAGTATACAAAACATTGATAACCACATTTAAAACTCTAAACGACATGGCCCCAGTCACCTTAAGTAACCTAATCAGCAAAGAGCACTCAAAATCTACTCAAAGAAAAGGACAAGTACCGGCTTAGCCGCCGGGCCCCGGTCCCGCGGCTGCCTGGTAACCGGGTTCCCGGGGCCCGGCCACGAGGCAGGCCGTTTCTCGGGGGGGGGGGGGGCGATGCGCAGCTAGGCACGCGCCCGGCAGACTTCTCGCGCTCCTGCAGGGAGCCCGTTGATTGGCCGTCGGATGGTCGCGGGGGGCGGAGTCAGCGCGAGCAAGGAGGGAACGCCGGCTGGCGATTCCCCCCTTTCCCTCCTTGCTCGCGACCAAGAAGGATTGCTCCAGGTTTGTTTTACCTTTGCCGGCGGTTAGGCCTCGTGTGCGCCGGGTCTGTGGGGTCCCTCAAGCGTGCGCCGACGCCAGCCCGTGCGGCGCTGGCATCTCCGTCTCTCTGCAGCTCACCAGTTGCTCGGGCTGCTTTGTTCTGCGTGCGCGCTTTCTCCGGCGTATGTGGGGCAGCAGGTTTGTCCCCTGCCTCGTGCGCTTAGCGGGCTCGCCTGCTTCTGCCTACCGGGCACTTAGGGATAGCGGGCCTGCGGTTGGGTGGTTAGTGGGCGGCCCCCCCCTCTCTTCCTCTCTCCTCTCTCCTCCTCACGCCCTCAGCCCGGCGTCTTTTGGCCTCAGCTACAAAAAAAAAAAAAAAAAAGGGGGAAAAAGAAACAAAGCCAACTACTAATAATAAAAAAAAAAATAATAATAATAAATAAATAATATAACATACATACCTTTATCATACAAAGGGCAGGCACTGCCCTACTCTTGCCTAGGTAGGCCGCCGGCCTCCTCAGCCAGCCCCTAGGCCACTGCAGCCCTTGGGCCACTGGGTAGTACTCATGGCCAAACAGGTCTCTGCGCGCGGCGCCGCTAAGGGGCCGCGGGGCGGCGCGCGTGGGCGCGGTACTGTGCGGCGTGGGTCCGCTCCGGCGGGCCGCGGTAGGGTGGCCCCCCCCTGCTCTTTCGGCTGCCGGTTCCCGGGCTAGTGCCCGGCAGGGGCGCAGCAGAACTGGTGGGGCCCGGGGGGGTGGGGCCTCCGGGGGGCGCATCCTGCCCACTCCTGCGGCCGAGGGCGCCTCTGTGGGCGATCCGGCTCCTCCTGCGGGAATCTCTGAAGGGGACGGTGATTTGGTGCTGCTCGCGGGGACGCTTGAGCAGGGCCGCTCGGTCGCCCCCGGGCCGGGGTCCCCGCGTGCCCTGGTGCCCAATCCGCCTCCCGGAATGGGGAGCGGTTGGCTTTCGGCTCCCTCCCCTTCCCGTTTAGGGGCGGGGCCTTCCCCCTCCGCCTTGGTCGCTCCTCCTCCTCCTGGGTTTCTCGGTTCCCCGGCCCCTTGGGCGTATGGTGCGGTTCCGTGGGGGGGTCTGGGGCCCTGGGGAGGTGGTTGGGGGGGGGTGGTTCGGGGAGGGACAAGGGGGGGCTGGGGGTGCTGCGGCGTGGGAGGCTGGGGGCTTGGGGCCTTCGGCGCGCGCCTGGGGGGTTGGGCCCCCGGCAGTTCTCAGTTCCCCTGGGGCCCCGGCTGCTGGTTTCTCTTCTTTGTCTCCACAGGTTCCGACGAGCTCGACGACTGCTGCTGCCATGGCTGCTTCCGACGGGCTGGTGGGAGCGTGCCCTTCGGGTTCTACGGCGCCCGCGGTTGTTCCGGCCCTTGCCGCGCCCACTGGGGGCGCTCCGGTTGTCTCCTCTGAGGGGAGTGGTGAGTATACTGTCGGGGCTGAGGGTGGGGTTCCCGACTCGGCTCCGGGCTCCGGGGGGGTGGGCAAGGGGAAAGGGAAGCGCAAGCGGGCTCGTTGTTGCCGGCGGGCGTCCTCGTCCTCGTCCTCCTCGTCGTCCTCCTCGGCCTCGTCACGCGGCTCTGTTCCGGGGGCGGCGGATGGCGGAGTCCCCGGCGGGACTTCTGTCGTACGCTGCGCCGAGCTGTGGGAGTTGGTGCCGCGGAAGTTGCGCCGGCGGATCCGTCGTCGTCGATATATTGACATCTTCCGTCTGCTCGATGGTCGGAAGCGCTCTGGGGAGAGCAGGAAAAAGCGCAAGGACGACGAGAAGGCGGGCCGTGTGCGCAAGGTCTCTCGCAACACGCTCAATTGGACCCACGCTTTTCTGCGTTTGGCGAGTGTCTGGGGGCATTACTTCCCGAACCAATCTGGGGCGTTGTTGGCTTACGCCGACAACATTCTGGCGGCGTCCCAGGCCCACGATGGGTGGGCCTGGTTGAATTACGATGAGGAGTTTCGGGACCAGATGGAGGAGAACAGTCTCTTGCAGTGGGGGACCAAGGACATCAACCTGTGGTTGACCCAGATGTCCGCAAGGGGCCGGGGCGTCAGAACCGGTGCGACAGGGGCTAAGGCGGGCTCGTCTCCGCTGTCGCCGGGGGGCCGGTCCTTTCGTGCCTCCGCCCCCACTTTGCCACAGCAAAAGGCGGCGGTTGTCGGGTGGGACGTCTGTTGGCGCTTCAACAAGGCGTCTTGCCCTTTCCCGGACTGCAAGTTTAAGCACGCTTGCTCCTTGTGCGGCGGCGCGCACGCGGCCGCGAAGTGCAGCAGAAAGGGGGTCGCAGGGGGCCCTGCGGGGGGGAAGTGAGGTGTCGCGCGCCCTGGCTATTACCCCGGTGCGTGTCGCGGCGATGCGACCGTGGCTGCTCGAGTACGGGCGTTCCCGCCGGGGTAGGGCGGCCGGCTTGATTCTGGGGGGGTTCACGCGGGGTTTTTGCATTCCTGTCCGGGGGTCCTCCGCTCCGGGTGGTTCCCGCAACGCTGCCTCTGCGCGGCTCCACGGGGATTTCGTGCGCTGCAAGATCTCCGAAGAGTGTGCTCTGGGCCGGGTGGTGGGTCCCTTCTTGGACCCCCCTTTTCCCCGTTCACGGTTTCGCCATTGGGTGTGGTTCCGAAGAAGGAGCCGGGCAAGTTCCGGTTGATACACAACCTCTCCTGCCCTCCGGGCGACTCCGTCAACGATCATATCCCTCGCGAGCTCTGCACAGTCCACTACTCTTCCTTCGATGCCGCCGTCTCCCTGGTTCGTCAGTGCGGACCGGGGGCCCTTCTGGCCAAGGTGGATATTGAATCGGCGTTCCGCTTGCTGCCGGTTCATCCCTCCGCTTTCCCGTTGCTCGGCTTTCGCTTTGAGGCGCGGTACTACTTCGATATGTGTATGCCCATGGGCTGCGCGATCTCCTGTGCTTATTTTGAGGCCTTCAGTACCTTTTTGCATTGGGTAGTGGAACGGCAGTCGGGAGTCTCCAGCATTGTTCACTATCTGGATGATTTTCTGTTTGTCGGGCCCGAGCGGGCTCCGACCTGTCCCGCTCTTTTGAGCACCTTCCTTCGCGTGGCTGCCACGTTTGGCGTTCCCGTAGCGGCTGACAAGACAGTGGGACCGGTTACTTGCCTCACCTTTCTTGGCATTGAGATAGACACGGTGGCTATGGTAGTCCGCTTGCCGGCGGCGAAGGTGCATCGCCTCCGCGAGCTGGTGGCCTCTGTCTGTGCCATTGCAAAGACTTCTCTTCGCGTTATGCAGTCGTTGGTTGGGCATCTGAACTTTGCTTGCCGCGTCCTCCCCATGGGATGCCCCTTTTCGAGGTGCCTGTCCTTGGCGATGGCGGGGGCGCGGCTGCCGCACCACCGGATTCGGGTGTCCTTCGGGATGCGGGAGGATTTGCGGGTTTGGGACTCGCTAGCTTCGATGGGAGCTCCGTACTTCAGTGGCCTGAGTTGTCGAATGGCGACCTTCAGTTGTTTACCGACGCGGCGGGCAGCTTCGGTTTTGGGGCCTTTTGTCACGGTGCCTGGTGTGCGGAGCCTTGGCCTGCGGCCTGGGTGCGCTCCGGCTTGACGCGCAATATCACCTTCCTGGAGCTGTTCCCTATCGTGGTTTCCTTTTGGGTCTGGCCTGACCGGTTGCGGGATCGGCGGGTCGTCTTCTGGTGCGACAACGCGACGGTCGTTGAGGTTTTGAATCGCCATGCTCCCCGATGCCCCAGGGTGGCTGCCTTGATGAGGGTGTTTGTGTTGGCTTGCTTGCGTCTGAATGTCACCGCTAGGGCACGGCATGTTCCGGGTTCTCGGAACTCGATCGCTGACGCTCTGTCACGTTTTCAGTGGGAGCAGTTTCGGCGCCTGGCTCCAGGGGCGGACGAGCTGCCCTCGCGGGTTCCGGAGCATCTCTGGACGATTGGGACCCCGACCTGATGGATCTCTTGGCGGCGTCGGTGGCTCGTAGTACCTGGACGACTTACCGTAGGGGCTACTTTCAGGTGAGTGCCTTTTGCGTGCGCGTGGGTGGGCTGGGGGGGTGGTGCCTGATGACACGGTTGGCCGCTTTGTGCTTTGGGCGAAGAAGGCGGGATGGGCGTGGTCGGCTGTCACCGGAGCGCTTGCGGGCTTCTCCTTCTTTTGTAAGGCGGCTGGTTGGGGAAATCCACGTGTCTCCTTTTTGGTTGGGCGGTTGCTCGCTGGTTGGGCCCGCGCGCAGCCGGGGCTACCGGATTGGCGGCGCCCGGTATATCACGAGCTTCTGCTGCAGCTGTGTGAGGTTTTGCCGCGGGTGGCTGCCTCGGGCTTTGAGGCGGTGTTGTTTCACGCTTTGTTCACCACTGCTTTTTTCGGCGCCTTCCGTGTGTCCGAGCTAGTTCCTCGGTCGGCGCGGCGTGGGGCTTTTGGGGGGCTGGCTGCGGGACACGTCCGGGTGGAGCCTGCGCGTGTTCGCATTTTTCTCTCACGTTCTAAGACGGACCAGTCCGGAAAAGGGGGCTGGGTCCTGCTGAGCGCCATCCCTCCCTTGTTGTCCTGTCCTGTTCAGGCTCTTGGTGTGTACGCCCGACGGCGCCCTGTGGCGCTCGGCCAGTTTTTCATTCATGCGGATGGCCGGCCGGTGACGCAGTTTCAGTTCACGGCTGTGCTTCGCTTGGCCCTGCGGGCCTTGGGTCACGACGAGCGGGGTTACGCGTCGCACTCGTTTCGGATCGGAGCGGCTACCAGCAAGGCGGCTGTGGGGTTGGACCCGCTGGTGATTCGGCGTATTGGCCGCTGGCGATCGGGTGCTTTCACCGGGTACGTTCGCCCATCGGCTGGCGGCGGTGCGGAGTAGCGTGGGGTGCTGCCGCGGTGGAGGTCTGCCTGCGGTGGGGAGGGGGGCTGGGGGGGCACTAATCCTTTGTTTCCTATTGCAGAGTTGCTTGCTGGTGGTGGTCCATTCTTTCTACTTTCAGATGGTGCGGCGCCCGGCGATTGGTGGATCATCGGGCACTCCTTTGTCTACTGGGCGGAGCAGCGTGCGGCGGTGCGGCGGTGCGGCGGTGCGGCCGTTGGGTGTCCACCTGGGTCTCGCCGGAGCCGGAGTGCGATTGTGCTGGATGGGCCGCCGCGGCATGCATTGGGACCAGCTCCTGGACTGTGTTCAAGCGGAACTCGGGCAGCGCCGGCGGCCGGTCGGGCTGCTGCTGCACCTGGGTGGCAATGACGTTGCCAGTTGGGCTTGCCGGCAACTCATTGGGACTGTTCAGAGAGACATTGCACTATTGCGTGGGGTCCTCCCTGGGGTGGTCATTGTTTGGTCGGACATTATACCCCGCCCTGCTTGTTGGACCCAGCGGCGTTGGTCAAGGGGCTTGTGCAAAGTTAATCGGCAGATCGGGCGCTGGGTCCAGCAGACGGGGGGGGGGTCCAGGTTCGGCACCCTTGGGCGGACGTTGCTTGCGCTGGTTTGTACCGGCTTGATGGGGTTCACCTTGCCCCGGTGGGGCAGGATCTTCTTCTGAACGACTGGCAGGAGACGCTCGAGTCGTGGTGCTGGTCGCAGCTTTCCTTGGGGGGGCGGCGCTAGGATAGCTCGCTACCTAGCGCCGGTGGCGGGGTGGCGAGCTGGTGCTCGTTGACCCGGCGGCTCATTTCAGCTGGAGGCCGCTTTCCATGTGAGCGGCACGGGTATGCGGGTTGGGGGAGACGTCCCGGTTGGGGTCTCTACCCGGAATTAGGCAACCCCTTCAGCCGGCCTTTGCTAACATGGCGAGGCGGGCGGGAAGGGGCAACTGGGGGGTGGGTGGGTTGGATGGTGCTCCACTTTGCTATACGGCTGGTGGGGGGCATCATCCGGATGATGGGTGGGGGGGGGGCTCTTCTCTGTTATGGTTTGAATTGCTGAGTTGGCCCATGTTGGGCCGGTGTTTCTTACTGTTAATAAAAGCTGCGACCATGCATTAACACCAACACTTGACGTCCGCTTGCTTTGTCAATGGTTGGGGGTGGGTGATGGAGGGGTGGGGGATCCAGGCCGAGTAGGGCCTCCGGATACCTCGGTTAGTACCGGCTTAGCCGGCGGGCCCCGGTCCTGCGGCTGCCTGGTAACCGGGTTCCCGGGGCCCAGCCACGAGGCAGGCCGTTTCTCGGGGGGGGCGATGTGCAGCTAGGCACGTGCCTGGCAGACTTCTCGCGCTCCTGCAGGGAGCCCATTGATTGGCCGTCGGACGGTCACGGGGGGCGGAGTCAGCGCGAGCAAGGAGGGAACGCTGGCTGGCGATTCCCCCCTTTCCCTCCTTGCTCGCGACCAAGAAGGATTCCCTCCCTCCCGCCCTTGTTTCCGGTTGGGTGGGGGCAGGTTGGATCTTGTCGCCGCGGGTGGGGGGGGCGGAGGGTGCTAGGGTGGCATTCGCGAGTGGGGTGGCGAGCTGGTGCTCGTTGACCCGGCGGCTCATTTCAGCTGGAGGCCGCTTTCCATGTGAGCGGCACGGGTATGCGGGTTGGGGGAGACGTCCCGGTTGGGGTCTCTACCCGGAATTAGGCAACCCCTTCAGCCGGCCTTTGCTAACATGGCGAGGCGGGCGGGAAGGGGCAACTGGGGGGGGTGGGTTGGATGGTGCTCCACTTTGCTATACGGCTGGTGGGGGGCATCATCCGGATGACGGGTGGGGGGGGGGGGGCTCTTCTCTGTTATGGTTTGAATTGCTGAGTTGGCCCATGTTGGGCCGGTGTTTCTTACTGTTAATAAAAGCTGCGACCATGCATTAACACCAACACTTGACGTCTGCTTGCTTTGTCAATGGTTGGGGGTGGGTGATGGAGGGTGGGGGATCCAGGCCGAGTAGGGCCTCCGGATACCTCGGTTAACAAATAAACTAAAAACTCCCAAAGACTTCATAAAAGCAAATAAACTCACAAACAATAGAGCTTTTTCTCATGCAGCTCCAACAATCTGGAATTCCCTCCCAGATGATCTAAGATTGCTAACCGAGATCATCGAATTCCGCAAAAAAGTGAAAACCTATCTCTTTTCTAAACATTACAACAACTCAGATCATCCCTCAATAGACTTAGATAATGGCTAACCAGTTTTTATCTAACAAATCCCAAATGACCTACACATACAATTCTTCATAGCTGATACTGTACTTTGAATAACGCTTAAGCCCCACATAATGTGTATTTGTACATAATGTATATAGTTTACACTGTTCTATACTGTTCTGTATTAACACTAGTTGTTTATCTTATTGTTATTTGGTCATATGATGTTTTATGTAAAACAAACTCCGATCTGTTAACTGTTGTTTATTGTGAACCGCAACTGAACTATGGAAGATGCGGTATATAAATCATTGTTAAATAAATAAAAATAAATAAATTATAAAACAGGAGCAATGTGCACTTTCCACAAACAACAATGAGCCACAGCTGGAGACCAGAACTGCGTATGGGACAGGGGTGGCAGGTTTGGAAATGCACCAGGGATGTGGCATGTACTACTTCCTCAGACACATATATACCAGATGTCCACAGGAAACAAGGCACGTTGCCTGCTCATCCCAGGACACTTGATGCCGTGGGTGAAAATGGCACACAACAGCACATGTGGAACTATGGGACAGCAGAGATTTACAATGGAGGCAGGACAAGCAATTTCCTGACACCATTACAAGGAACATAACCATACACTCATAGACATATTTGCTAGCATTGCTCAATATCAGCGTCGACGATTACAACTCTTACAAAACACTGCAGCTTGGATGATCACTCATGCCTCCCCTCGCGACCACATTACCCCAATTCTACAACAACTTCATTGGCTTCCGTTGAACTTTCGAATACAATTTAAGATCCTCATTTTGGTCCACCAAGCTATTTACTCTCACAGACCTCAGTACCTAGCTGACTTATTAACCTTTCATACACCCACCCGGAGCCTTCGCTCTATACATATCAACCGTTTACACCTTCCTTCTCCCTCACAAGCACATCCTCAATGAACTAGACAGTCAGCTTTCTTTTATCTCGGCCCCTCCCTGTGGAACTCCCTACCTACTGCCCTTCATTTGGAAGAATCCTACCCCAAATTCCGCTCTCTCCTAAAAACCTACCTTTTCTCCTCTGCCTTTAATCTCTCCCCCCCCTAACTCTCCTGTTTCTCCTGTCCTTTTCATTACTGATGTTTATTGTCTTTTTATTTTTTCTCTCTTTCTCACTCTCTTCCTCTTTCCTTGTCTATATTGATTATAATTTCCTTTTCTTTCTGATTTTTTTTGTATTGTAAACCACCCCAATGTAATGGGGGGTGGTATATCAAGTATCAAATAAACAATAAACAATAACCTCAAAATATGCAGATGGCCGAAGGGGACTGAGAAAGGACCTTCTGGATAGTGCCTCTGAACCCCCACACTTCCCACAATGTGCCACCTAGTGCATGAGCTTAACCCCTATAACAAGGTTGTACAGCAGGGGGGCCACACAGAGACAGGTCAGAGCAGGCCATGGGAGTTTGAGAAAGAAACCTGTTGCTGACACAGCTGTTATGTGTATAGCCCTATGACACACTAGCATACATCACAGCAGTAAGTCTGGCCCATCTATATTGCAAATGTAGTTGTAGCAGCAGCATCACCACCACTGCCACCATTGCCTCTGCCTATAGCAGCAGAAAGGCCAGCAGCCTCCCTTACAATATCACCACATCAATAACAATACCACTAAAGCAGGCAGAAGCAGCAGCATCAATCTGTCAGGGGAGCCATCCACATTTGAGGGGGACAAGGGAATGGAGGAGGATTCCCCCAGTGTGGGAACATCCCCTGAAGTAGAGCTGAGAATATGCAGGGGATGCAGTAGGGCCGGGGAGGGAGTAAACCAGCTGCACCCCTACAACCACAAACTGCATTAGGGTTCCCTCAAAGATGCCAGCCTTAAAGACGGTCATGCTGGGGCTGAGGGGAAGGAGAGGATCTTGAGGTAGAGGCGGAGCTGGTATGTGAGGGAAGGAGGCAGGGGAGAAGATGGTGTCAGAAGGATGGTGAGGGTAAGCCGGAGAAGAGAGGGAGAATGAGTATAGGCTGGCAGAGGGATAGGGAGGAGAGAGTTGGAGAGGGGGTGAGAGGAAAGTGAATGGTCCAGGTGCATTCTCATGAGTTCCCCTGGGTCCTGGAGGACCCCAAGATCATAATGTTCCTGGCAAAGATGGTAGATGGCTGCCTAATTAAAATGGAACCTGTTGAGGTACTGTTCATCTGTGAGGTCCTGCAATTGGGTTCTGGGCATATAGACCCTCTTATATGGGTGCTTCCTGGTGGTCTTTTTCTGCTCCCTGTGGGCCTCATGCAATATGACCAGCACAAACCATGTGTTCATAGCATCCTTGGATCCTGCCTCCCTCCACCATCACTTGTCGCTACCTCCATCAACATGCAGTGACTCCCACCAC
This sequence comes from Ichthyophis bannanicus, assembly GCA_033557465.1. NCBI lineage: Eukaryota > Metazoa > Chordata > Amphibia > Gymnophiona > Ichthyophiidae > Ichthyophis > Ichthyophis bannanicus. The sequence goes on along the minus strand of CM066032.1, from coordinate 367,747,609 downwards.
CTGCAATCAGTGACTTCTATCACCAACACTCACAGCGCTGCACATGCACCTCCAGATATGAAAACACAAACACAGAGAAACAGAGGGTGCAGGGAAAATAGGGGCACACAGATATATGCAAATAGGAACCACATAGAGGCTGCACTTAACACTGGGTTTCAGAAAGGAGGAGGAGTATAGGTTTCAGAAAGGCACAGGATAAACTTCAGGGAAGCAAATGGTGGCTCAAAAGACACCTACAAGAGCATAGACAAGTAAAACCCCTCCAGCCAAACTCCAGTCACCAATGCCACAAGGAGACCCAACAGACAACAAAGTCCACACTTGTGATTTATAGCAAGCGTAAATTGGTATGTTTTAAAAATACACCTTGCTTGTCGCCGGCCTGTGTGAAATATGTCTTAGATGTGCAGGTGTCTGCATTGTCCAGCCATGATCAGAAACACACTCGGAACATCTCCCATAGACATGTACAAAGATCAATGCGCCCAAAGCTAAAAAACATTCTTCTTGTGGCCTTTCTAAAAGTGTCTTTTAGTTGTGGGTGTGACTTCCACACTTTTCAGGCACCACAGACATGTTTAAAACACAAATAGGGCTTTTAAAATAACCACCATTGTGTTAACACGCTTGTACTTTGCATGCTGATATGAACTAACATGTACAGTAGTAGTTCAAATAACTTTGTGTTAATAAATGTTATTTCATGGTCCTGCAAGCTTGTTCTGCGATTCATGGCTGAAGGATGTAGTAAACACATGTAAGCAGTTATTTTGGAAGTCTTATTCCCAATTCTCCACATGAAAAATGTGGTATTGACACATGGAAATGGTATCCACTTGAAAATGTTATAAGGGTTTAAATCTACATATGGATGGCTATAATACATAGGAATTACAAAGGGGAGTGTCATTAGTGTGGTTAGGGTGTGGCCTGGGTAGACTAAAATGTAAGTTGTGCATTCCCCATTTTCTACAAGGGAATGCACGTGTATGACCAAAATTGTCCACAGTAGGATTCACAGCTACTCCCTTGCATGTATAGGTTTTAGCCAGCCCTTAATAGGAGGGATTAAGGGGGTTGTTATCTTTAATATCCTGCTGTTTATTTCCCCCTCAAAATTTAAATCAATTAAAGATAATGACCTCTGTGGTTAACTTGCGGCATTTAAATGCATAGTTTTGCAAAATGGCAACTTACACAAGTACATTAAAAACGTAAGTTGTAAAATCTAACTCAGTATGAAAGTAAACAAAACAAAATGAAATCCTTCCACACCAGAGAATGCTGGAATGAGTGATGGGGCTAATTTCTCTTCCTGGTGGCCATCTACTGGAGCATACTGGGAAGATTACAGCTTGGTGGCAGTGGACTGCCAGATGTTGCCTTGATCCTGGGAGGACTGAAAGTGGCCTGCTGCTAGGATGTGGTATAAAGGCATCAAGGAAGAAGAGGATGGTTTGTAGTTCATCTGTTTACACAGGCTTTGGTGTCAGATATTGGTTGTCACCAAAATAATCTTTTCCACTGAAAAAAAGCAGTATCCCTTGCATTCCATATTTTCTGTGATCTTATTACTTAAGATTGTGAAGAAGGGCTGTTCCCGTGCTTATGAAATCCTATAGATGTTGAAGGCTACGTATTGGTTGTCTGTTTTGAAAAATGAGCCCTGTGTGCCATCTTTATCTTTTTGGATTATACTGAAAATGACCTGAATGTTCATGATGCACATTTAACAAAATGTACCTTAACACATTTGCTATATGCAATGATAGATTATCTATATTAATTGTTTAGAAAGGTAATTAGAAGTGATATATGCTGCAATATGCAAACATATGCTGATACACTCCACAACCGAGACCGAAAAAGAAGAGTTATCTATTTTATAAGGATAATTGAACATGAGTAAAATAAATTAAATCCTTAATCACTCTAGGGTTCTTTCATTGCTGCTTTTTTCTTTGGATCTGAAAGGCTTTAAGAGTACTGAATTTAATTTGCTAAAAATATCATAAAATCAGGCTGGTCAAAGTTGGACAAGTGCATTTCATTGTGAGTGGATTTCCAATAAGTCTATTGACCTATTGCCTCTGCTTATATGTATTTGGATTTTTTTGAAGCATTAATAAGAAAATAGCAGACTCAATGTATACATTTGCGTTTGCAATGTGACAGAGCTTTAATGCAGCTTGAAAACTGCTTTCAAATAATGAGATGTTCCATGGAATTCAGGCATGTTGCTTATTTCTCTAAATATTAACCTTTGGCCATTCTAATTAACCTCCTGTTTCTATTAGTCATTAAAGTGCCCTTGATGAAAGTCAAATTGTTTGCTATTATTTGTAAGAGTGACCGAATAAAGACTTTACTCTGAAATAAAATGCATCTGCAACATGTCAAATCTGCTTAAATCAGGCATACCTTTAGGAATCCTCATTAGATATTAAAACAGAAAACAAAATCCCCAATTAATTCTTTAGCTGAAGGGCAGTCATGCTTGTTTACGAACTTGCATTATACCTGATGAGCTTTAATTTGATTTTGGAGAGACTCTTGACAATGACAGCATCAGTGAAAATGTTTTCTTTAAATGGCTGATCTGTAACAAACTAAAAGGTCTATTTGCAATGCTCTGCTAAGGCAAAATAGCATGTGTTAATAGTCAATAATGTGTGGCATTTACTAATAATGTAGCTTAATGCATTATATGTAAAATGAATAAAGCAGCTTGAATTACAAGTTGAACTACTGCTGGGGGTTCAGGCAGCACCTTTTCTGAAAATGGCTTCTAGTCAGGGGTGACTGTGGAGCACTCCTGCCCCCACCAGATCCACAGAGAGAGCTAATAGCCAAGAGGTGGGATTTGGAGTAAGATATCAAATGGATTGTTTTATGTACAATGACTGGGTGCAGGGAGTAGGGCTGCGCATTTGTTTGAAACTGCACGTGAAATATCAACTTTTCATGTTTTCACAGCTGTCTCTCTTGTAAACAAAATCATCTGAAATGAAAATATATTAAAACCAAACCGAACCAAACAAACTTGCAAACACAGGAAATTTAACAAAACAAAGTTTTTTGCCTGCACACCCATAGCAGGGAGATGGGATATGCCCCTAACTACTAGCCCTCCAATGATTTCAGCCAGAGGGAAAAGAAGTGGGAAGACATTTTAACTTATTATCAACTACTGTTTTTAGAGTACAATGACCCTGACCATAACTACTCAAAAACATTTACTGTGTGATAAACTGAGAGGTTAGAAGCCCTTTTCATGTTTTGTACATCTGAAAATGGGCATAGAGATGTCCAAAGCACAGAGATGTCCTTGCAGCCATTTTTGAAGCAGAGTCCGTGTCCAAGTTAGAATAAGGGACAACCAAGTAGAGCGGTGGGTGCCTGCACACTACTAAAGAAAACCAAAAAACAGGCACAAAGGAGACAGGCGAGTATTCAGTTCAGATGAACCCCTTTATTAGCCCCTACGCATTTTGGCTCAAAGGCCTTCTTCAGGGGGTCTTATTAGAGGATGCAAACCTCAAAAAAATAGATAGACATAATTAAAAAATAAGTAAACTAAACCATAAAACATTTAAAGACCAGTGTACTCTACAAAGTATAAGAACATATAAAACTATAATAAATGTAATCATAATCGTAAAACCTAGAGATAAGAATACTCCTATACGTGCATAACAATACATAAATATACCATATAAATTAAACTAAAAAGTTCATAAAACAAAATTTCATAAAAACACAAATAAAATATGCATTGCTAAGGCCATTACTCATTATGCCCCAGGGGGTCAAATAAATAATGATAAGAAGATGATAAACAATCATATACAGATAAAATACACAGATAGATAAATTCCATAAGACATTGATTTTTATATTCCAAAGTGCAGATAAAGGAAATATGATGGAAAAGACAGGGATAAGGAGAATACAGCAAAAGAGAAAAATTTGTAACAATATCTTTAATATCTTGTGGTATATGCAGACCACTACAAAAGATAAAATAGTGAGGAATAATAAAAAGATCATCAACAATAAATAGAATCATGAAGGCATAAAAATAGAGTGAAATCAACCATTGCTTTTTGCTGCCTGTAGTTATGTCAGAGCCAAAGAACATCTATTCTAATCAAAAAAGAGGGAGGTTGTCATATATCATTTTGCAAAGACACTAGACATCGCCATAAAAAAACCTATCTTTGTTCATATATGCTTGTACATGAAGGAACCGCATACCTAAGAAAGAGGAGGAAAACCGGCCGTTTTATTCTCTCTCATAATGAAGTAACGGTATTACTACTATTTTACTAATTACCTCGGAACTGTGCTACATCAAAAATATAATTGAGAACTTATAATAAAAACTGCTCACACGGGCAGTTTTTTAAGGACAAACCATAAGGTAACTTATATATTGAAATCGGACTATTTAAGAACAATTATATCGAACAGTCAGTGATTCTAAGGGGACACATTCCACATATAATTTAAAACCATTTTAACTTGTATTTTTGTTATATATTGTTAACCGGGCAAGGCGGACGTGTAGCTCGCGCCCCGTCACAATCACCCCACCTCCTCCCCCCACCCAACAATCACCCCCCACCTCCCCTCCCCTCTTGGAATGACAACCAGAGTCAAAAATGGCATTACAACTGGTCGCAGCTTTATTAATATACCATTATGCAAACAATAAACAACCATAACTTCTTAACCCAGGTTCCAGCAGCGGGAGGAACCCTCACCAGCCATGTTATTAGCAAAGTGAGTTCGCTCCCGCCTCCGCCGGGCACCGTCCACCGGCAATTCCAACCCCCACTCCGGCTTTGCCATATTATTAGCAAAAGCCCCGGGGGGTCCACCGGGTCGGGGGTACCCCACCCCCGCCCTGCGCATTGCCAAGCCTCAGGATCCCGGACACCTCCGGGATCCCGCCCACCCCCACCAGCTGCAACCCCCCTATTTGCAAACCGCCCCTGCCAGAAACCCCCACCACAGGGAGGGAGGGCGGGAACTCCAATCCTCCTGGCTAACCCCCGAGGACTGAAGCCTCGTGGCATGCGCCCTCTCTCACTCACCCCCCCCCCACCCGACCTTTTTAACATTAGACATTGGCTCCCGCACCAACTGTGCCTTGCGGGAGCCAATCACTTTAAACCACGCCGCTGCCCGCGCCTCCCCAACCGCCGGACTCGCCGCCCACCCGGTTATCGGCGGCCTGCGCGTATGCGGCCCCACGGCCTTATTGTTCTTCTAAACACCCGAGATGGAGTTTTGAACTGCATAGGTCAAAAAACTGTGATTGCAGCCCGACACAAGATCAAGGTGTTTCTCAGAAAAGATGGGGAAGACAATAAACAGCTTTATGTTGCAAATTATTGTTCAAAAAACATACAAAGTAACAAGATTAAAATGTGACATGTAAAACAAGCATTTACTGGGTAAAAAGGGAAGGAAAAACCATCTCATCGTCTAATGCTGTAGAGAGGAATGCTCTGCCAGTCACTTCTAGAATTTATTCGCATTTTCCCGCCATAGCGGGGTCAGAGGTGACATGTGAGTAATCGCAACAATAATAAAAAAACAAACCATAAGTGACTATGAATCCTTCGCTAAAAATCACATACTGATCATAATATTATTTGAAAAAAACGCTTTTCTAATGTCTACTAAAGACTGTTAGCATTTTCCTGCTATAGCGAAGTGAGAGGTCAAGTGTATATAGTTTGAATGAACACAGCATAGATGAATGAAAATATTTAGAAAGAGCTATATTGTGAGACACATTGTGATTGTTATTCACTAAATCTCACATACTAATCATAATATTATTTGAAAAAAAAACCACTTTTCCAACATCTGCTAAAGACAGCTAACATTTTACTGCTATAGCAAAGTGAGAGGTCAAGTATGTATAGTTTGCATGAACACAGCATAGATGAACGAAAATGTTTAGAAAAGGCTATATTTTGAGACACATTGTAATTGTAAAGGTAACAAGGAGAAGAAAGAAGAAATAGAAGAAAGAATATACATATTCTCATAGTAAAAATCACATACTGACCATGAGTGTGAAAACTCAAATGTGCATAAATGCAATATAACATAGATGAACAGAGAATTTTGATTAAAAAATTTTTGATGAAAAAACATTTTTGAATGGAAAAACTTTTTAAGGAACCATACTATGAAAATGAATATAACACACAAGAAAAGAAAAAGAAAAAGAAAAGAAAGAAGGGGGATGGGAGGAAGAGAGGGGGAGGAGCCTGTTTTTTGGTTTTCTTTCAAGTCGGAATAAGGTCATCATTTAGGCATGGCCAGGGTATTTCCAAGAATGTTGATGTCCTCATCCAAGTTGAGAAACGTCCTGGATGTCCTGAGCTGCCTCAAAGATTATACCTGCTCCAGGCACGAATAGGCAATTGAAAGTGCTTATTTTGTCAGGCAAATGTGTGAGGGATATCGAGAAGGAGGTACATATATATCTGCTTTACTTTATAATTTGATAACGAACACTGATGGGGAATAGGAGCTCATGCTTTTGTTTAGCCATTATTTATTTTTTGTATTTAGTTATTTTGCAACTTTTATATACTGCTATATTTAGGCAGGGCGCGGGCAGGGTCCTGGCGCCCGAGAGTAACCGGGTGCCGGTTAGGCGCGGGACCCTGCGTGCGTCGGGCGGTCGGGGACGAGCGCGCCAGAGGGGAGAGCGTGCAGCTTTGAATTGATTGGCTCCGCGGGTGCACGTGCCGGGCGGAGCCAATCAATCGGGCCAGGCGTGCATGTGCTCCTGCCGCTGTTGCGAGCCTGGAGCACATGCTGCTGGCTGTTGGCGCGGCGTCCCACCCGCCCGCCCCCCTTTTCCTTTTGGTTGTGGGGGGAGATTGAGGGGTGTCGCAGCTGGGGGGGGGGCAGTTTGCGGGATCCCGGAGGTTTCCGGGGTCCGGAGCCTTATCCCACTTGGGGTGGGGGCGGGGTGCCCTTGCCCGGACAACCCCTGGAAGACTTTTGCTAGTAATATGGCGAAGTCGGATAGGGGTTGGGTGAGCTCGGCCGTTGGGGGGTCCACGGCTGCAGCGGAGGCGGGGCCGCTTTGCTAGTAGCATGGCTGGCGGTATACCGCTCCGCTGGGTTGGGAGAGTGATGTACTCTTGGCATTACTGTTAATATGTTGCTGTTTAAATAAAGCTGCGACCAGTTTGTTACCATGAAAATGTTGTCTGTGGTTTGTCCCATTGGGGGTGTAAGGGGGGGTAAGGGTAGGGGGGGGGCTGGGGTTCGGAGCTGGGGAAGCGCCGTGTCCGGCTACCCGGTTACTACAAGTCACAGCGGTGTACAGGTAACATACATATGGAACGTAAGTACATAGAACATAAGTAACAGCGGTCAATAACATAATTTGCAAAAGTGGAACATGTGCAACAGAAGTTAACTCAAACATCACTAGGGATAAGTTAACAGGTATGCCTCTGAATGTCCCCGTAAGCATTCTTGCTCGAAATAAACATCCCCCATCTCATGGCTTCATAGCGGGGGCATCTATACTATATGTATGCTGGCACAGGTGCCCATATCAAGGGCATCTATGTTTCTAAAATTGGGCCAAAACATAGACATCCCCAGTGTTTTTTCGCATGTTCTGCCCTGGATATCCCAGATTCAATGCCCTTTCTAAAATACCACTTTAACTGAGCTTTCATGGATTAGTGCTGTTTTACTGTGGGATAGTAAATAAGTGCTTACATGTAGCCAGTAGATTGTATTTTAAATTGAAATGACATTTCTACCATTCTAGATGTCAGACTAAACTGTGTAGTGCAGATTCTATTTTAAAACTACAGTTAAAATACTATAATAGCCTTATTCAACGACAGGTATCATAGTTTGCCTTAAAATTACTTCATTTTTCAAACTTACCAACAGCAACTGTCCAGAATAAGAGAACAGTAAAAAAAGTACCTTCTCTCTGAATTGTTATTATTAACAGTACCAAAAGTTGCCTCAGAGGTAGAGTTAGTGTATAGATGTTTTTTTTAATAAAAGACATTCTAATATTAGCAAAAAAATTAACATGACAGATGTTAGTTAAAAGACTCAGCAACAATAAATTGAAACTCAAAATAAAGTTGTATTTATTTACTTTTATTCTTTCCAAACCAATGCAACACTGGAAATAATCATATAAAAGAGACAAGCCTCTGTTTGCCCATATGTTTGTAGTCAAGATAACTCTCCAAAAATTGAATGGAATGAGGTCAAAATTGTCATGGTGGATGAGCCATGATGCACTGAGGGACAATGCAGAAATTCAGTGCTAAAACTCTAACATTGGGTTCCTAATACAAATTTAATACAGAGGTTTTGCTCACTGATGCTGCAAAGAAACAGCATGCAAATGAGCTGCGAGCAAAAAATCTGTGTTACCCAAGGAGAGCAAGCTAAATACATGTGTACAGAGGTCTGAATTAGTAGGCCTTATTTCTTGAACATTCTGGCGTGCTATCCTAAAAAGAAGGGGGTCATCTGATGTAAAGTTTGACGTTCAATCTCAGATGATTCAAGCTGGTGAAAAACTCCTGATGCACTACAGACCCTCTCCCGGTCCCCTCAAAAATTCATTGATGGCCCCAGCAGCCCCAGTGTCACCCCCACACTACGCAATTTACAAAACCATTGCTGGTTCTAGTGAACCTAACCTTCCAAAAATAGACATTGGTGGCCTAGTGGTTATTTGATACCCCCCTCTCACCCTGGCACCCAAATAAAAAAAAATAAAGCAGGGCTCCTATGCCCTCATCCTCCCTCTTTCCCTCCCAGTACCTCAAATAATGGGAGGCAATAGTATTGCTCACGTGGTCTTGCCTCTAAGCATGGCCATGTGGGCAATTATGTACCACATGGGTTGGGCTCAGTTGGCTAAAAAGATAGTTTTTAACTTTTTTGGCAGATTGACCCTGCTCGGTACATCCCAGGATGCACCATGAGGGGTCAGGATCACCATTTTATAAGATGGCGTTGGGATGAGGAGTCTAGCAGTCACTAGGGTCATCAATGGATATTTCTGGGTTGGTTGAGGTAGGAAGGTCTAATTGCCACTAAAGACACCAATGTTTATTTTCTAGGGGAATGGAGGTTGGGCGTTAGGGACCACCACAGTTTGTTTTTGGGGAATCAGGGAGAGGGGGGTACCACTAGGATTGGCGGGTGGGGTCTGGGACTGCTTGTATCAGCTGAGGTGAAGTGCGACATGTCAGCTCAGATGAGCCTTTTGTTCCCAGCTGCATTTTTTTCACAAGCCTTGAGCTGGCATAAACATCCAGTGTAAAGAGAACAGTACAAAACTGTGCTATGTTTCAATGCAGCTTTTTACATTGGGAACAATCAGAAATTCTTTTTTTTTTTTTTTGCATGCAGTTAGCATACCCACTGCACCATGCTTTGAATTTTCCTGCGCTAGCTTGTTTTCTACATCAGGCAGAAAGACTGGCACCAGAAAATCTCAAGCAAAGGTTTGCTCTAGAAGAGCATAGGACAGATTGCTGCATTGTCTCCTGAATGGAACAAATCAGATAAGGGATTCCAGAGAAATAAAGTCTGCCACCAGCAGCTTCATACTAGAAATGCTCCAGTCACTTTTTATTAAACTGCATTAAAATGTTGCAACTACCACCCACTAATGACCAAAGTCAATATATGGCAAATGCAAAGCCTCCTGAGTTTCCTGTAGGGGACATGCTCAGCATCTTCCCATAAAATTAATACAAAGACAACGCACTTGCCCCATATTAACTGCAGTGAGGTGGTGTCCACTGCTTTGCATTATCTGCTCTGCTCACAGCTAACATACAGTAATATACCATGCAAATGGATAATTTTATAAGGAGGTACCTCCTTTAGGTAGCAAAGTATGCATGGCCACCTACATGTACACATTACCCCTTATGAAACAGCAGCCAGTGTAAAAATGGCAATGGCGTGTGCTTTGCTGGTGGGAGTGCACATTGGTGGAGTTTGGGCAGAGCATTCAAGAGCACAGATTCTGAAATGCTATCATTTCCACGCATACTTGAAAAATATAGGCACAGCAGCTTTAGGGTTAGTGTCAATGTCCATGCCTTAAGTCAAGGCATTATCTCTGCCACTTACTCTTGTATTTTCTAAAGAAAACTAGGTGCCTGCTTTTGTTTGTAACATAACACCTAAGTAGGTGCCTCCTTGTCAACTTACCCTCATGAAGTGTAAGGTGTAGTCTCTGCCCTGTCTACACCCAGTGCACAGTTCTCAGTTAATGTGGGAATTAGTGCACTCTTAAGGAGGCAGTTTTATAAGGAGCTGAGTAAAGGAGTATGCCATGTATGCACGTATTTCATAGTATTTGAATGGTTTAGACATACACCTTAGGTAGTTGCTAGGGATATGCATTAGTTTTTGTACAAATGGGCAAGTCAAGCTGGCAAAAGAAGAGGCCAATACTAGAGTGATTTTCACAACTGACATATGGACTAGTCAGAATGCTACACATGCCTACATCTCCCTGACAGTACACTAGTGGCAGTCGGTCGAGGCAGAGAGAGATTGCAGGTCGAACGGGAGAACAATAGCAGGAGGGTACCAATGGGCTGTACTGCACAACCAAGTAATCGTTGACAGCTATACGTGAATCCATATCTTAGCAGAAATAAAGGCAATGCTGCAGGACTGGCACAAAAGGCACAAACAGAGCACATAAGAACATAAGAAATGCCATACTGGGTCAGGTCAAGGTCCATCAAGCCCAGAATCCTATGTCCAACAGTGGCCAAACCAGGTTACTTGACAGGTTCCCAAAAAAATACACAGGCCCCACAATGCTTGTCCCAGGGAAGGCAGTGGATTTCCCCTGGTACTATTTAATAATTGCTATTGGCTTTTCCTCCAGGAACTTGTCTAAACCTTTTTTTTTTTTTTGAAAGACTTCCAAAGAATACAAAGATACAAGAACCACAAAGATCTTCAAAAAGAATGCATCAGTAACAACACAACATCAGGTCACAATAGTAACCTACAATATGTCTTCATTTTTACACGTTTATAATAAGGAAACCGGGACCCCCACCCCCCCCAACCTCTCTTCCCCCCCCCCAAAGTCACCCCAATCCAGGGGCCCCCCACCCCCACCTCCCAACCCCCCCAACTATGGCTTGCTAATGCTAGGGCTCGGGACAGTGGTGAGCTAAGAGACACACAAAGGGAGCAAACCTCCAGAGCGGTCGGCATATTACCCCCATTTATCCAGAACAATCACGCACCATAACGAGAGACAAAGGGCGCCCACACCAATTCAAAGCAAGCCAAACACATCCTGCTAACCGCTACCCCCTGTTCCATGGAGTATGTATCCCACATGCGTTCCAGCCAGACCTGGAAAGAGGGGGCCAAAGCACGCTTCCATGCCGCCGCTAGGGATAGTCGGGCCGCATTCAGGCCGTGCCGGAATAAGGCAAGTTGCAAAGCCTGGGCCCCCGGCACGGAGGCCCCAAAAAGAAAAATCCCCGGATCCCAAGGGATACTCAGTCCCAGAAGCAACTGCATCCGGAATTGTACACCTCTCCAAAAGGCACGAATGCGGGGACACGCCCACCATATATGTCCCAGGGTGCCCCGTTGCCCACAGTTACGCCAACATAGGTCCCCAGCCCCGGGATACATACGAGCAATTCGCGCCAGAGTCATATACCAACGGTACAGCAGTTTATAGTTTGTTTCTCGGGCATTAGTTGCTACCGAGCTCTTCCACAGGCGCGTTTCCACTGTCTCCCACTGCTGATCAGTATAAGAGAGACTCAAGTCAGAGTTCCAAAGCACCCTATGATGTGTGGGGCACACCTGGGCCCCCTGCAAATGGGCATATAATGTCGCCACAAGACCCCTTGTAGTAGTGCACCCCTCACAGTAGCGCTCCAGATCCGTCAGGTCCCGAGCAACCTGGGGTCGAACGGACCTAGAATTGACCCAATGCGTCACTTGCATATACTGATAGAGATGCCCAGCCGGAAGGTCAAATTCATCCTGCAATGCACGAAAGGGTTGTAGCCGACCATCAGCAAAAAATTGGCCGACCCGGCTGAGGCCAAGGTGCCCCCATTGCCGAAAAACTACGCCACTCAAACTCGGTGGGAAAGAAGCGTTATCAACTATAGGGGCTAAAGGGGATAGATCCACGTCACGGGGTCGAAAGTGCTGGTCCCAGCAACAGAGGGTATGAAAAACGTAGGGATTACTGGTGCACTTGCCGCGGCGAAGTTGTGGACCAAGCCACAGCCAGTCCCTAACCCCGCTCCCCCCGCCAAACTCATTTCCAACTGCACCCATCGCTTAGTGCTATCGGCAATCATCCATTCCACCCCCGCCCGACATTGCGCCACCGCATAATACCAATGTAAATTGGGCATTCCCATACCGCCGGAACGCGTGCGGGCAAAAAGAACTTGCCACGCTAGGCGCGGGCGACGATAATGCCACACAAACTTCATAAGCAACTGTTGCCAGGTCACCAGAGTAGCTCGCGGGATGGAAAGCGGGAGAACCTGAAAGAAATAAAGGAAGCGGGGGACAATCACCATCTTGACTATGGCTATACGCCCAAACCAGGAGAGGAGCAGGCCGTTCCAAACCTCTAAGTCCCGCCGGACCTGACGAAGCAGGGGATCATAGTTAGCTTTAAAAAGATCTGCCCGTTCCACGGTTAGGTTCACCCCTAAGTATCGCAGGGCTCCTGACACCCAGCGAAGAGGATAAGCCTCTTGAAGCTCCGCACAAACCGCCCTAGGGACCCCAACATTCAAGATCTCCGATTAGTATAATTAATTTTGAAGCCGGAGACTCGAGAAAAATTTGCGAACAGCTGCATCGCGATTGGGAGAGAGGCAGACGAATTCACCAAGGATAAGATGATATCATCCGCAAAGAGCGCGATCCGATATTCCGCAGGACCAATGCGGACCCCTCGCAAACCTGTGTGATCTCGAAAGCTCTGAGCCAGAGGTTCCATCGCTAGGGCAAAGAGCAGGGGCGACAGAGGGCAACCCTGTCGTGTGCCTCTCTCCAAAAAGAAGTGTCTCGAGTGTCCCCCATTAATCCGAACGCATGCCTGAGGCTGCTGGTAAAGGCTACGAACCCAACCAATATAATTAGGGCCAAAGCCCATTATCTCCAGAACACACCATAAATATCCCCAATCCACCCGGTTGAATGCTTTTTCTCCATCAATTCCCACTAGCAACGCTGGTTGTGGGTCCCGTTGGGCCACATGAATAATCTGCAACATACGCCGAATGTTGTCGGCGGCCTGGCGACCCGGCACAAAGCCAACCTGGTCTGGATGCACCAAACCTGGAAGAACCCGATTCAGACGCGCAGCCAGCACAGAGGCAAAGATTTTAACGTCAACGTTTAACAAGGAGATGGGGCGGTACGACGCCGCATCGTGCAAGGGTTTACCGGGTTTGGGTATCATCACGATCAATGCCTCACGCTGGGACGGGGGAAGGGAAGCTGCCCCTAGGACCTCATTAAACAAACAGGTCAGGGATGGTGCTAGTTGTGCTCGGAACTTCTTATAGTATTCTGCCGGAAAACCATCACTACCCGGCGCGCTGCCAGTTTTCAGATGCCGGATTGCATTTTCCACTTCGTCAATCGTAAATTCCGAGTCCAACTGAGCCCGGTCAGAGTCAGAAAGACGCGGTAGAGCGGTCCGCTGAAGATAATCCTGCACGTGATCCCTGCCAGAGGGCTCTGCTTCATAAAGCCGCTCCAAGTAATCGGCAAAAAGATCACGGATCTCCCGGGAGATAACCCTTTTCTGTCCCCCAGCGTCGCGTAATTCGCGGACCACTCTCGAGGACTGCTGTTGACGCAGGCGCAAAGCCAAAAGGCGGCCAGTTTTGTTCCCATGTTCATAAAAAGTTTGCCTTAATTTCCGGCGCTTATTATCTAATTCTCTCTGCATACACGCATCTAAATTCGCTCAAACCGTCCGCCACTGACGTAGGACCTGCCTCGACCCGGTTCGGGCATGCTCCAAGCCTAGGTGAGCAGATTCCCTCACCAAATGATCATGATCACGTGTCCACATTTTGCGCGTGCGGGTTGCCTCAGCCATAAGTTGACCGCGGGCTGTAGCCTTGTAAGCATCCCATACCGTGGGAAGGGGAACATCCCCAGTATCATTAAACTCAAAGAATTCCTTGATAAAGCGGGCATGATCCTGCACTGCACCCTGCCGCCGCAGGAACCTCGCGTCTAAATGCCAAAGACGGCGATACTCACTATACATGCCGTCCGGGAGGGTAAGCCAGCACGGGGCATGATCTGACCAAGTCAGCGCTCCAAGTCCAGCATGCACTCTCCCGTCCATCAGGCGCTGATCCAATAGAAAATAATCAATGCGGGTATGGACCTGATGGACCGGAGAGTAGTAAGTATAACCCCTCTCTCCCGCATGGGTGTCTCTCCATATATCCCGTAGGCCCAAGTCAAACATCAAGCGTTGAAGGACTCTTGCCGATCCCCCCATTCCCCCCCCAGCGCGACCCGTAGAATCCAAATGGGGCACTAGATGCGTGTTGCAATCCCCACCCAAAACAATGGGGCCTTTTGCAAAATCCGCCAGTAGGGCTTTCAATCGTGTAAAAAAGGGCCCCTGACCTGTGTTTGGTGCATAAACATTAGCTAAAGTTAGCAGGTGTCCGTCTAAGCGAACATTCAGGAAAAGTCACCTCCCCAGGGTATCTCGTTTTATCTCTTCAATCTGCAAGGGGAGGCTCTGGTGGAATAGTAGAGCCACTCCCCGCTTCTTCCGGCCCTGCGTGTCGTAGGCCACCCGCACTTCAGTGTATGGGAATCGCTTTAGCCAGCCCTGCTTGGAGTTCTGAAGATGGGTCTCCTGCAGATAAACAATGTCCCCTTGCAAAGTGCGCAATTCTGAGAACAGCAGGGACCGCTTCCTCGGGGAGTTAAGACCCTTAACATTTAAAGAGATGAAGCGCACCATTAAGAATTACAACCTAACCCCACACATCCGCCAGCCACCCAGAAAGTCCCAATGGGAACTCCCCCCAGCAAACCCAGGAAATTAGTTAATTGGGCCCACCTATTCCACCCTCCAAGAACAAAAGCCATAGACCCTCCTCCCCAGCCCAAACATACCCCCCAGCTCTATATTGGAAGACCCCCCCCCTTCCCGTCAATACCACCTGCCTGTCTAGATTAATACAGGACACGGTAAATTGACCACAAACCCCATACCCCCCAGAACCCCACAAAGTGAAAACTCAACCTAAACATAGAAAAACATTCCCCCCACTGCTCCCCCACCCACCCAGGATCATCAATCCCATCATGCCCCCCCCCCATCAGAACAATAACATCAGCAAAACATTTGCAGATAAACCGCCGCCCCCCATGGATAATGGAGTGGGGACCCCAAGCTAATCCTTGCCACCTTTTATCCAAAAATCAGGGGACCCACTGGATGAGGCTCCCTAAAAAAGAAAAAGTAAGAGGAGCTCTTCAATTCCACAAAAGTGTCAAGCGAAACTTGCCCACCCGGGTCCACTTGGAATGCTGGGGCTTAGGGGGCGGCGGATGAGGCTGGGCATTATCATCAACTAGGCCCGCCTGGCGAAGAGCTCGCCAAGCTTCAGAGTAGTCCTTTGCGGAAATCTTTTTGTTGCCCAAAAGGAAGTTCATCCAAAATGGGAAGGACCAAGAATAGCGAATCCCCTTGCTGTTCAAGACCGCCGAGACTGGTTTCATCTCTCTCCGGCACGCCAAAGTGAACGTCGAGAGGTCCTGGTAAATGGACACTGTCGCGTCCTGGAAGCGGACCGTCTTCTTCTCCCGGCCTCGACGTATAAGAAGCTCAGCATCAGAATAGCACAGAAATCTCGCAATGACATCTCGTGGTTGGTTGTTAGGGGGTTTTCCCAAAGCGCGGTGAACCCGCTCAATTTCCATTCCAGAAGCGTGCGTAGCCAGCCCCTCCGCCGGAAGCAACTCTGCTATCAGCAGCTTAAGCACAGTTGGCAAGCCTTCCCTGACCCCCACCGCCTCTGGAATTCCACGAAAACGCACGTTGTTGCGGTGGGAGCGGTTTTCAATGTCATCAATTTTATAAGTCAGCTCCAGTGCCTGCGCACGCTGCCTGTCGAGAGCACATTGTAAATCCATCAGAGTCCCATCATGATCAACCACTTTGGTCTCCACGTCCTCTACTCAGGCTCCCAGTTCCTTAACGTCGGTCCGGAGTTCTGCAACATCTTTCATCAAGTCTTCCCGTAGTGTGCGGAACTCATTGGCTAATTCTGCGAAGCCCCTACGGAGCTCTTGTTTGATTTGAGCCGAGTAGAGTTGCTTATGAGGATCCAGTTCCTCTTCACTTACAGTCTCATCACCGGAACCCGATGGGGGAGATTGGCCGCGTGGGCTGCTTGAGGCTCCGGACTTACTCTGCAGTCGCTGGGAGGAGTGCATCCCCTCCTGAGTTTCAGAATTTTTGGTTTTAGCAGCCATCGCACAGAGTCACCAAGTTCACACAGTGTTAGGAGAGAGATAGAGCCAATGCCAGCAACAGTGAAGGCACCAGAAAGATGACGGCGCTCGAGGTCACACCAGCCCGCAGAGTAGCCACCACTACACAGTGTCAGGAGATACGTACAGGCAATGTCAGTAAAGCAGAAGGCACTGGTGAGACAGCGGGGCAGAGAGTAGTAAGCTGCCTCCGGCCCCCCTGGAGAAACAGCCTGGCACAGATGAGAATCAAAGAGCAGTGTAAAGCGGTGTGGGGCTGTACCAGCAAGAGCCCGTAGTTGTAGATTGTAAAGCTTCAATGAGAGGCCTGGGGTTAGAGAGGTCGCATGTGTAGACCTACAGGGCACCCAGGATCCATTCAGGAGGGCGGAGGCCTCGGCGGGACACAGGGCTGCCAAAGAGAAATAGCCCCGGTCACCAGCTCCAACTGCAGTTCAAAGGGTATGCAGGAGAAGAGGCAGCACTCAAACTTACCCCCCTCAAGGTGGCTCGTGTTAGTGAGGAAAGATGATAGGTGCCGGCAGTTGCCGCGGCAGTTGCCGCGTGGATTCCACGTGGTCTCGACAGGTCTCCCCAACAGTTCTTCAGCGCTGCAGCCGAGTGCCACAGGCTTGAGAGTGCGCGCCCCCTCCTGATGAACGGACCGCCGCTCGATCCGCAGGCAACAAAAAGGGCCCAGCCCGTAGGCCCCGTGGGAGTCTGCCGGGCGGTCTTCAACTGCGCCGGATACAGCAGCTGGCGGCAGAGTCAGTTGAGCGAGAGTCCGGCAGCAGGAAACAGCATCCAGCAGGCCGCGCTGCAATGGCAAACTCCTCGGTTCCCCAGCCACCAGAGATCCCGCCGAATCGCTGGACCAGGCTCCGAGGGGGACCATTGGCTTGCGCTGATCCAGGGAAGGTACGGGGGGGGGGGGGTAAAAGGGGGCTGTTAGCACGTGCGTGCCAAGATTGAGGGGACGGAGCTCTAGTAAAGTGCGGCCATCTTGCAGCGGGCTCACGAGCGCCCCCCCCCCCCCCCCGTCTAAACCTTTTTTAAACATAGCTACACTAACGGCTTTTACTACATGTTCTGGTAACAAATTCCAGAGTTTGATTACTCATTGAGTGAAAAAATGTTTTCTCTTATTAGTCTTAAATGGACAACATTGTAGCTTCATTGAGTGTTAGGTTTCTTTGTAACAGTTGGTGGGATAAAGATGGTCAAGGCAAAAAAGAAGGATGGTTTTCTTGGGATCAGATGCTTTGTAAAAGGTAAAGCTCCTCCATCTTTCCACCCTTATCACACCCTATGTACCCCTTTGATGTTTGCGGTCCCTTCTTGATCACAAACTTGTCATTCCCACCCCTGCCCACATTAAATTCAAATCCATGAGACCCACCACCTTCTTTTCATAACCCTTTCCCTCTGGAATTGCCTGCCCTCTCACATTCAGCTTGAACTTTCTTTTCCCAAATTCAAATCCCTATTGATGACTCACATCTTTGGTCTGGATGCTCTCTAGGTTTCAATCAAAACTGCATGTCTACCTGACCTTGAGACCCTGGTTTGAATGTTCTCTGCTCCCTGATGTCTTTTGTCCTCTATCTTATCTTATATTTTAGTTCCTTTCTCTTTCCTTTTGGTTTTTATGGTTTTACGTTTTTGTAAACCACCCTGTATACCCCACAAAGAGCGGTATATGAAATACTGAATAAACATAAATATAAGCAAACACTTGCTGAACCTGGTTGTTGAAGACACCCTAGGTCTGGGGAACAAGGCAAGTGGCAGCCTGCTCCTGAGGAAACTATCAAGAAGTGCAGGAAAATAGCTGGGTTTTGTCATCAGTATGAAGGGTGGGTGGAAGTTGAAGTGAGGTACCAGGGCCCTCTGAAAGGGTTAATATGGAGAATGGCTTGGAATGTCTGAAGCCAGCAGCCTGGAGAGAGATGTGTTATAAAAGCCAAGGTCGTACTTTGGGATGATGTTGTGAGAATGAGACAGAATGTTTTTTGTTTTTTTTTAGAATGCTAGAGCTGAGAAATGTCTGTGCTCTGACCTATAACAAAACAAAGCTTGACATAGAACTGAATTTGTACTATGCAACAGTTTTCCCCTAATAAAATGAGGTGCAATGGCCTGGCTTGAAAGGGTGATTCATGGGAACCTGCATAAGTGTGCACATCTGTGAATTCCTCACTTAAGCTTATAATAATTACAGTTTAGTCAATAGTAATTCCTGGCAACGTAGCAGCTGTGGGGTTTTCTTGGCAAGTTATGACTGGAAGTGGATTGCCAGGCCTTTTTTCTTCTGAGGCAATGGAGAGTAAGGTTACTTGCCCAAAGTCACAAGCAGGAATAAAACCCAGATTTTTTTGGGTACTAGGCTGTTGCTCTAACCACTAGGCTACTCCTCCATGCAAGCTTGAGTTGTACTGTTTTATATAACTCTGTGTCTGTGTGCTTCTTTATTCACTGTTGAATTTAGAAAACTGAAGTCCAAGGATTGAGGTTAAGAACTTCGTGACAAACAGAAAGCAAGAGGGCCACCTGCACCTGCTGAAGCAAAGTGTTGGCAGCAAGTGGAATTCTAGTTATCGTATGCTGGAGAGGTTAATAGGGCAACATCTGACACAGAGATCGGCACGGAAGGCCTCTGGGTCACCAGGATTGGGTAAATATCAAACAGGTGATAGAAATCCTAAAACCCTTTAATGATGCCACAGAGGAAATGAGTTCCATAAGGGCTACCCTGAGCTTTCTTATCCTGGTAGTGACTATTTTATAGGCAAAGTTAGAGGGTTCTTGGCAGCGACAGGTCTTCACAGCAATGGTTTTGGTGTTGGCGGACCTCTTGCATGGTCAAGTGGAAGAAAGATTGGAGCCTCTTGTGAAGGATGATGATTATATGCTAGTTGGTCTATGTTATCCAAAGATGAAAGAAATGTTCACTCTGCGGTACACCTCACAGACTTACAGGAAGGAAACGCTTGCGAATGAGGTAGAGGAAAAGGAGCTTCAGAGTGAGGAATAGTGGTGGTGGTGGTGCAGCAGGGAAAATAGTAGACACACCTGTAAAGAGTACTGGCACCATCAGCACTACCCTGTCAGCTACCATTTTCCACATCCTCCTGACTTTATATGCCCATGGCCATGAGTTCCAGCCAGGGACAATCTTTGGTGACTGAAGCCCTAGCTACAATGCTAAGATGCTGAAATCAGCCTATTACAAGTTGGACTTCTGAATGGATTTCAGTGACATGCTGCCTTACAGAGCTCATCAAGGCCATGCAGACAGATCCTTTAGCATACTAGGCACCCTAGAGGGCAGTCTGATCAGACTTGGCTAAGATTACATGGCATTTCCTGTCATTCTTTACAACTAGTGTGCCCAGTGAACATATATTTTCTAGGGCAGGAGATATCGTGATGCCCCATTATCTATAATTAGCACCAGACATGATGGAAAAGCTAGTGTTTCTGATGGCAAACCTTCCCTTGCTTTGTTTCCCTTCATTTTCTGGCAAATGCAACTGGGAGTAGGAATGAGTAGAGCTATTCTGAGGGGCAGTTGCCCATAGTCTCTGCCTTCAGTGTGTCTACTAGCTCTAATTTTGACAGCCAGTTTTTGGATTGTGCCTATTTTCAGTGGCTACCTTTTAGCCCCCTCCCCCATGCCAAAATTTGAGAGAAGAAAACAAGAAAAGAAAAAAGAAAAAAAACAAACAAAAAACAAAAAAACAAAACAAATAGAAAGGAAATAAAGGAACTGAAAAAGCCTCCCTCTTCTGCTGGTGCCGTCTTGTTGTCCTGACATTTCAGTCATGGCCTGCTGCTTTGCTGCTAGCAAGTCCTCTTGACATCCAAACCATAGCCATATTGTAGAGATCACAAATCCTGCTCCTGCCTGCACAACAGCTCTATGGCTTTCTATCACATGTCCAGTGGTTGATTGAGGCCCTCATAGCAAAACAAAAAAAAAAAAAAAAAAGGAATGGAAAGAAAAATTAAATAAATACAAACAAAGAAAACAAATAGACTTCCTTTCCTCTTGCCTCCCTCTGCCACTGCTGCTGAATGTGTCACTCTGCCACTGCTCTCAGGGCTTGCCTCCCAGTGACCTTTGCCTTTAGGTGCTTCATGTCTCCCTTCTAGCTGTGTGGCTCAGCAGCCGGTGTGCTTTGGATTTTTATGGGCCACTCCTCATCCACCTCCTTCTTTGAATCTTTGTAGATACCTTTAGCTTGTTATTAAATTCTTCTTTGGTATTCTGCAACCCAGGTCCAGTAGAAACTGAATGTGACACGGTGGGGGACACTACCAGCCTACCACGGTCAAGGAGCCTTGAGATCTTTCTTCAGAGTTCTTTTCAAATTTCCATTACTGTGCTTTTGTTTGGAGGTTCTAGCAGGGGAGCACAGCTATTGTTATACCCTTGACTGAAGAATGGTATTTCTATCAAGAGCACTGAGGAAGGGGATAGCTGCCTAGCCAGTCTAATTGCTGAATCAATCCTAGCTATCATGAGGTAGCAGATTGCCTTCACATCCACCATCCTCCATTACTGTACTTGTCAACTAAGAAACTGTGCTTGCCAAGTCATCGACTAAAAAAGCCTTAGGTTGTTCTGAATGACTGGAGTGCACTCCAGGAATGCTTCTTCCACCATGGTACCTCTTCTATCAGGATGGTTGAGCACTGAGGAAGGGGACACCTGCCTATCCTACTACTATTTTTACTACTACTTATCATTTGTAGTTTAGTTTAGTTAGTTTATTAGAATTTGATAGACCACCTGTAGCGAGTAGCAGATAGGTGGTTTATAATACAGATAAAACATAATATAACTAAGGGGGAAGCAGGGGACACAAACATAACAAGACAAGAGGAGTTAGCACTAACAGAGGAGAGAAAGAAACAAAAGGAAGGCCTAGGTTACAATTACGGCAAAAGTAAATAAAGGAACAATAGGAAGGGAATGAAAAGGGGCTACAAGGCATATACAGTGTTATATTTATTTATTTATTACATATTTCTATACCGCCCCTTCCAGAGATCGGGGCAGTTTACAAGAAACCAACATGTTACATATAACAGGGTTTGAACTTTTTACATTATAACATTATTAATCATAGACTTAACTAAACCAGAGAAACTATACATATAACTATAAATACATGCTAACATATATAGAGAGATGTAAGAGACAGTCCCTGCTCATCAGCGCTTACAATCTAATCAAGATGAACAACATAACGGAAGTGGGGACTAGAGTATGGTAAGATACACATAAGTGGTGAACAAGAGAGAGAAGAGCATCATGATCCAAAACAGCCTCAAAGAGGTGAATTTTTATCCTGGATTTGAATAGGGCTAGAAAAGGAGCCTGGCATACTGACTCAGGTCATCCTGATAGCTGAATATTCTTTAGTTATCATGAGGTAGCAGATTGCTCTCACATCCATCATCCTCCATGCTGTACTTGTTGACTATTGGTCTGCTGCCACAACTATTAGTCTTTCATTCTAGGGGCTTTCAGCTACATTAGTCTTCCTAAGCTCCTTTGGGCTGCAGCCTTACTCCTATTGCTTTCTGGGCCTTCACCACAGTGAATCCTCTAATTCTTATTTACATCCCTCAGCATGCCATCTAGTCTATCTATGAATGCTTCTTCCATCCCAGGGGGGTCTTCCTAATATGCTATCACCAAAATTCTCAGTGCCAGGACTCTAGCTTGTGGACATACAATTTAGCTGAACTCACCCTACTCCTGTGGCCTGGACTTGTGCCACCTCTTGTTCTGTTGTGTTGGCTCTTCTCTGCTGTTTTAGTGCCTTCGAGCCAATCTGGGTGCTGTGTTGTGCTGGTCCATCTGACATAATTTAGAGCCTTGGGCCATGTCTTTTGGTTCATTATGTAAATATATTGTAACAGCGATATAGAAGATTTAAAAACTATAGTACTTACTTTGGTGGCACTTTGAAGGCCATGGTGATGGGTGAGGTGCTGCTGAGTTAGTAGGCCCTGGGTCTTTTAAGTGTCCTGAAACTGCAGGAGAGGAGTGTTTAGTGAGATTCCTTTTGGCATTTGGAGTCAGGCAGCTGAAGAACACTCAGTCATAGTTCCTCCTGCTCTACAGATGATCTGAAGATCTTATGACAGGTTTAGTTGAGGTCTGGAATAGAAATAGTTGGGGGCTTATTGAGATAGCAGCAAAGAGCAAGAACAGGTGAGAACAACTGGGCAGAGAAACAGAGACTGACCCAGTGGACATACACCTGTAAGTCAAGTCCATGGAGGGAGTGAGGAAAGAGTGAGATTAGTAGGGAAGCATCATGCAATGCTCACTGCTGATTGTGATTGGTGGGGGACCAGTCTAAATACTGTTGCAATTGCAAGGGGAGCAAGCTACCACAGGGATAAGATATCTCAATAATAAGAGTGTGGGGAAATAGAATCACCCAGTCTTTGTTCAAAAAGTGTCTGGGGCATTTTATTCAGTGTGAGACAGCTCTAAGGAGGTTGTTTTGGGGACAAGAACTAGCATTGTAAGCTCACCATTGAACAATGAATGCTTGGGTAGTGACATTTGGAGGCTGAGATGACAGATGCAACACTCAGGGGCATCATCTTCATTTGAGATTTTGTTTGTTAAAGCTTTAAAGGGAAAAATTTTTTTTTCAGAACTGGGCTGTGTGTCTGTGTGTAAGAGAGGATTAATTTTATATTTTTAAAGTGACGATCAGTTGTCCTTGGTACAGAAAAACAGTTTTTTAAATACAAAGACAGATGTGAGACTGTGTGTGGTTGATTTTGATAAAAAGAATATAATGATTTAAATTGTTCAAAGGTAGATGGGTTGAAGGTTGAAAAATAGTTTTGAGCGGTTGTGAGTCATTTTTCTGCTCTAGTGAAAGTTTGAAAACGACTAGAAACAGAACAGAAAAGTATGTATGCTACTGAAATAATCCCATCATCTCTTTCTTAAATGTGAATTTATTCACATTCCATGTTCCTTCTCCTTTACACCCACTGCCCCTCTAATTTCTGGGAACCCTCTATGCTTTTATGACTCTACCTGTACTCCAGGAGTCATCTTGGACCAGATTATGTCATTCAAACCTCAGATAGATGCCATTATTAAATCCTCAATTTCTGTTCTACCCAAGTTTGTACGTCAGGCTTCTTCTCTGCCCCTTTTCAAATCTTTGAGGCTTCTTTTGGATCCTGATGTATCCTTACCTTCATTTTTCTACCCTTATTCCCATCTTTTGTCTTGTCTGTTTTAACTAGATTATAAACTCTGAAGAGCAGGGATTATCTTTATATGTATCTGTACAGTGCTGTGAATGCCTTGTAGCGTTATATAAATCACTAATAGTAGTAGGAGTTCTCTGAAAAATCAGGCCTGTTAGGCTCCTCCTATCTTTTGACCAGCTTAGAGCCATAATCTTCACCTTAGTCATATCCTGGTGATTACTGCAGCTCTCTCTATTACAACCTTTCCTGCTCCTTTCTTAAAGGCCTGCAAAACATTGGCTATTTTAAATAGGCACGTTTTTGGACTTTTCATATAGACATTCTTTTATAAAATCAGGCCCTAAGTGAAGAGGGTTCCAAGAAAGATATGGCCCGGTGGTACATCTTTCGTGAGGGTAAATGGGGCTGTAATTTGATTATGTTGGCTTCAGGATATGTCCTGAATGTTAATCCAAAACAAAGCTTTATTTTTTCCATTTCACCAAGTTTTCTTCGTGTGCTGAGGGTGCAATTAAAATAAAAATGAGTATTTCAAGTTGGCTCTGCCACTGTCTTTAGATAGATTGGGCCCTTCTTCTAAGGACCTGATAAGACACATGGAGTAATTTAACATATAGACTGAAAATGTTGGTCTATTTGATATATGAAATATCTACAGACTAATTACAAAGATTATATCTTTTTTTGGCCCTTCTGGTACATATTCTAAAATGACTGTTATTATTGTTGCTGTTTTTTTCTGTTGTTGTTGAAATAAGTACTATCATTAGGACTACAGAAGTATCCACTGTTTACATATCTTAATCCAACTATGTTCTGATTTTACTTGTAGATAATTTAAATCCAAAACGTGGCCCAAAAAAATTCTGGAAAATGGACGATTCATTATTTAAAAATCTGGATGTGATCCCATTAAACATTTTAAGACACATTAGACCCATGGTTCTCAACCCAATCCTCTGGGACCCCTAGTCCAATCTGGTTTTCAGAATATCCACAATGAATATGCATGAGATAGATCTGCATACAATGGAAGCAGTGCATGCACATCTACCTCATGTATATTCATTGTGTATATCCTGAAAACATGACTGGGTTGAGAACCACTGCATTAGACAAAGGCTGTTTTAGCATCCCCAGGGCATACCAATCAAAATTGTCCAAAATTCCATGGTAAGGGCAGCAGAAATGGTGGACATGTGTAAATGCATTTGAAAATGGCAAAATTAGACATAACTTGCTAATTCTCTTTCATTGAGTCCATCCAATCCAATCCAGTACGTGTGAGTTATCAGTCTTCAGCAAAAGCAGGGAACTGAACATGTCAGCTTTTTTTATATCATCATGCAAGAGTTCCCTTCATAGACTGCAGAGATCAGTATCCTATTGACAAAGCAGACTCCAAGGAAGCATAGTAAGGTTACAAACCTGAGCAATATTCCTTGTATACAAACCCGAGGGCAAAAACTAAGCCCTCCCCCAAACACTTGTGCTGCAGAAGAAAAAACTAAAATAATTATTTACAAGGTGAGAAGAAGGCAAGAAGCCAGGGTCATAAAGTAATGAAATGTCCAAGAGGACTCCCCGGTGTATAGTGATGTTGAACCTCTGTAGCTTCAAAAGGGTTGGCCTCTCGAAGTATAGCGACATCTCTGAAAAGGGGAAAATCAAGTAGATCAATTTTTTCTAAAATTGCTAGGCTGACCCCTTGGGACAGTCCCCTCCTATGGCCCTTTAGGACAGTCTTCTGGCAACCGGCCCCATTAGACTCATCAAAATCTTTAACCATTTTTCCACAGCTTCTCCAAAGAGCAAGTTGACCCTAAATAGAAGCTTTCTGAGTCTAATCTTTGAAGACATATCAGCCAACCAGTTTCCTAACCGCAGAAAGTGCCAGGCCACAATATTCAAAGCCATAGTCTTGGCTGAAGCTTGTGCCAGGTCATTAAAGGCATCATCAGCCAGGTAAGCCAAGGCAATCTCCAGCTTAACTGCTTCTGGTGCTGTGGCTTGCGATTCCAGCTCTCCTGTCATCGATCCTTGGATCCAGCGAATGGAAGCCTGGTCACATACAGTTGTGGTCAACTTTATTGGCACCCTTGCAGTTTTAACACAAGAACTACATTCCCATTGCAGTAAAATTGGACACATCTGTGATCAATTGCCAGTACTCACATGACTTGAATCAACCAATGAATGATGACTCCAATGTTTATAATGGCCACATTCACTCCCTGTTCCATTTTCACAATGGTGAAGACAAGAGAGCTGCCTGAGACCATCAGAAAAGCCATTATCACCAAACATCAAACTTCAAAGGGGTACAAGGCCATCTCCAAAGACTTTTCCGTTCAGAGCACCGTGATTAGTACATATTTGTCTTTCTATCTCTCCTTTGGGCCATCGGTCATTTTTCAGTGCATGCTTTTCTCCTGCATGTTACAGACTCCCTCCTGCTGTGCTATGTATGGAAGGAGCCATGGTTTGTATGATGAAAGGTTTTGCAGAGGTTATGTTAGGCAGGAGAAGTTTGCCCAATGGATTTTTTGACATCAAGGGCAGAAATGCCATAAAAATGAGAAATATTTCATTTCAGCACCAGGGACAGCTCAACCTACTGTTCTTGGGCAGGCTGAAGAGAGGTTTTCCCAGGAGCTTATTCTAGCTTTGTACAAAGCTTTTTCACTAAAGAGGACACTTGGGGCAGAAATTTCCAAGGTTTCTGGGACAGAGAATTTTCCTAACACCTTGCAGGAGTCTTCTTTTGCTACAGAGGTTCCTTCAGCTAAAAAGAAACTGATAGAGGATGATTCTTGGCTAGACTAGGATCTACCTCAGTCTCTCCACTCAGAGGAACCTCCATAAGGAGCAGTGGACCTCTGGGGGACGACAGCAGCTACTGACCTAGAGGAGGAGGAGATCCCTCAAGGGGAGGATCCCAATGTGGTTAGAGTTTTTCACAAGGAGGAGCTGGCTGCTCTGATTGCACACTCTCTGGCTGTACATTGTACTGTCCCCTGCAGTAGCAGAGGAGTTGCTGTAGGACCCACTTCTGCAGGGGCTTAAGTCCTCACAAATTATGTTTCTGGTGCACAGAGTCATCCAGAAAATGCTAGAAGCAGAATGGGATGTCCCGGAAACCAGCCTTAGAGGGGGTTAGACTATGAGCAATCTGTATCCTATTCCTCAGTAGGAAAGAGATCTGCTTAAGATGCCAAAGGTAAATGCTTTATTTTTGGCAGTGACCAAAAAGACCACCATTCTGGTACAAGGTTGGGCAGCATTGAAAGGTCCACAGGAGCACAAGATGGAGGCATTTTTGAAGCAATGTTTGATACTAGTGGTATGAATCTTCAGGCCTTGATCTGTGGGGCTTACAGTGTGATCAACATTATTGGCACCCTTGCATTTTAGGGATGTGAGAATGAGAAATAATTGGAAATATCCCAACTGCATGTCATCATAATATTGTAATACTATGTTCAAAGGTATACAACAAAAAAGATGTCTGTGCAACCTAGACATAGTAATTTCTGAGAAAAATATGACCTGGACAGGATTAATGGCACCCTTCACTAATATTTCGATGCACAACCTTTGGCGGTGATGACAGCCTCCAAAAATATCTTGTAGCCATCTATAAGTTTCATACATCTATCTGCTGCTAGTTTCTCCCACTCTTCAACTGCAATTTGTTCCAGCTCATGAATGTTTCCAGGATTCCTTTCACCAATGGCAGATTTCAGCTCTTTCCAAAGGTTCTCAATTGGATTGAGATCAGGACTCATTGCTGGACAGTTTAAAAAGGTCCATTTGTTCCTTTTTAACAAATATTTTGGTACTTTTAGATGTATGTTTTGGGTTCTTGCCTGCTGGAGGATCCAAAATCTTTGGCCTAGACCTAGCTTTCTGACACTAGGTTGCACATTTTATTTACATTCTCTTATATACTGCATCAGTGTGGTTTACATTGAACAGTGCATTATAACTTGGAGATAACTATTTTACAGGGAACATAGGCTACAGAGGGTTAAGTGTCTTGCCCAAGACCACAAGGAGCACCTGTGGGACTAGAAACCCCAGTCTTTCTGGCCCAAGGTTGCTGTCCTCTAGTGGGATTTGAACCCATGACTTTCTGGACTGAAGTACCTTGCCCCAACCACTAGGCCACTCCTCCACTCCAGCATTTTGCTCCAGCATACCTTGGTAGTCCTCTGACTTCATGATTACTTTAATACATTGCAGGTCTCTAGGTCCTAGGGCAGCAAAACAGTCCCACAACAGTAAGGAACCTTCACTGTATTTAACTGTAGGAAGGATGTTTTTCCCTTATAAGCTTCATTATTTTGCCTATAAATGTATTGCCAAAGAGCTCAAGCTTGGTTTCATCTTTCCACAGAACATTTTTCCAGAAATATTGTAGTTTCTCAAGGTGGGTTTGGGCAAAGATCCAGCATGCTTTTTATGTCTGTCTTTGAGTAGTGTGGTCCTCCTTGGCCTTTGCCTATGAAGTCCTTCTTTGTTATTTAATTATTTTATTTAACATTTCTTATATACTGCCTTTCATAATATCAAGGTGGTTTACATTGAACAAACTGAAATTACATTGAACAGGGCATTATAACTTGGAGATAACTATTTTGCAGGGAACATGGGCAATGGAGGGTTAAGTGGCTTGCCCAAGACCACCTTATGCTTGGGTGCATAAGGAGAGGAATGGCTAGCAGAAAAAAGGAGGTGATAGTACCTCTGTATAAGTCTTTGGTGCGACCTCATTTGGAGTATAGTGTGCAATTCTGGAGACCGCACCTTCAAAAGGATATAAACAGGATGGAGTCAGTACAGTGGGTGGCTACTAAAATGGTTAGTGGTCTTCATTATAAAGCATATGAGGACAGACTTAAGGATCTTAATATGTACACCTTAGAGGAAAGGCGGGATAGAGGTAATATGATTGAGACGTTTAAATACCTCCATGGCATAAATGTACAGGGAGAGAGCTTCTTTCAATTGAAAGCAAGTTCTGCTATGAGGGGAGATTGGATGAGGGTGAATGGGGATAGATTTAGGAGTGATATGCGGAAATATTTCTTTATGGAAAGAGTGGTGGATCCATGGAATAGTTTCCTAGTGGAGGTGATAGAGATGAGGACAGTATCTGTATTCAAAAAGGCATGGGACAAACACATAGGATCTCTAAAGGAAAAAAGGGGACTGTTGTAGTTGTTGATATGGAAAGACTGACTAGATAGGCCATGTGGTCTTTTTCTGTCGTCATATTTCTATGTTTCTATGTTTCTAAATATGTGTGCATATATAGTCCAAAGGCATTTCATTAGCCATTTTTGTTTTTTTTTAGGATATATTGTACATTAAGGGGTTGAACTGCAAGGGTGCCAATAATGTTGAGCACAACTGTAAGTAACCAGGTCTTCCATTCACTGAATCCAAGGTTTGACAACAGGAGAACTGGAATCGCAAGCCACAGATCTTTTGGGCTGGAATAATTGCAACCGTCAAAATGAATATCTTCCCTGTGGGATTTTCTGCTGACTAGGTTTCCAAATTTTTTCTCCAGAAAGGTTTGTTTTAGAGTTTTGCATGAAATGATTATCAGATAAATGGCCTAGAAATGCTTATAAGCTGCTGCTGATGCATAATAAGCAGATGGAATGTTAGGTGTTTGTTGTATTCTTTAAGAGCATTGCTTACTAGAAATAATGGTCATATTGATAAGCATTGACTCCAAATAGAGCTTAACATGAATCAGGATCACTTGCTAGAACTTCTTTTTTTGGAGGGGCCATTCAAACACCTAAATAAGAAGGCTGAATGTCACCTTGACCATTGGTTTATTGATCCTGTACTTAAAATATAGAAAGATATCATGCATAAAGTGTACTTGATACCTTTTCCTTCCCCAGTACTTCTGATATTCAATAATCTTGCTGTCATGGATCCTATCTAGTTCAGCCAACTGAAAATGCTGCTGAATTGGGTTTTTTTAATGTTTTATATCCTATGCAGGTTTTAAACAATGAGTCAATTTTCCTAGCTTCTCAGTTTTAAATGTGAATAGAGCAGTGGAATATTGGAGTATGGCATGGTTGGCACCAGCATGTGTACATCCATGACATATTTCACATAGGCCAGTGAGCTAGTGTAGAATTTTTAAACATGCCAATTTAGACCTGCTATAAATTGTAGCTAAGCACCGGACTTTGCTATCTCTTGGTACTACTTGTAGCATTGGTGACTGGAGGAACTTGAGTATCATCTGTGTGTATGTACTGTAGGTATCTATTGTTCAAACCTCTGTTTCCCTGCACTCCTTCCTGTTCATCTCTAAGCCTATTCTCCACCCCCTTTTAAAGACTGCACTACCTTCACACTCTCTGAACCATCACCCCCTCAGCTTTGCAAATCCCATATGCCCAGTGTCACCAGGTTTGTCGGTCTTCCTGTTGCTCAGTTGTCAGGTGCCTGCTATGTCTGCGTGCATGAGTGTTTCCAGTTGCATCTACGTGTCTCTATGTCTTTGTGTGGGTCTCTGCTGCCTGACTCTGTGTGTGTGTGTTTGTGAGTGTGAGTGTGTGTGTGCATGTGAGTCTGTGTCTGTGTAAGTGTGTGCAGGTACATGTGCACTGCAGTGGTGCTGGTGTTTGTGGAGGGAGGCAGGAACATGGACCAGCTGAACACATGGTTTGTGCAGGTCATGCTGCAGGAGAGTCTCAGGGAACATAAAAGAAACACCAGGAGACATCCATATCAGAGGGTCTACAGGCCTAGGATCCAATTCCTAGACGTCACAGATGAGCAGTGCCTCACCAGGTTCTTCTTTGACAGGGCAGCCATCTACGACCTATGCCAGCAGCTAGAGCTGTTCCTCTATTCCAACACTCAGAGGGGTCAGTCCATGCCTGTCTATCTCAAGCTCACCACAGCCCTCAACTTCCTAGCCATTGGCAGTTTCAAGTCTGTGTTGGCAGCCACAGAGTCTCACAGTTCCTGAGGGTCATTCTAACCTGCACTGCAAAATGTGTATCCTTCTCCAAGATGGTGCAGCACAGGCAGCTAACCATGACCCATTTTTAGGAGGTAGCCAGATTCCCATCTCTACTGGGGATCATTGGCTGCACACATGTGGCCATCAGACATCCATGAGAGAGGGAGGGAACCTACTGCAACAGGAAGGCTTTCTAATTACTGAACATGCAAGTAATCTGCAATTTATTTATTTATTTAGTATTTCTTTTATACCGCGCTATTGACATCAGTATGGTTTACATCAAAACATAACATATGCATTTCAGGGTCACTGAGATGCATTTACATTTGAACAGGGATTGGAACTTGGATAACAGGGTAAATTAACAAGAGTTATACAATAAGTATCTATTTTATTTACATTCCATGCTATTCTGCATCAGTGTGGTTTACATTGAACAAACTGAAATTACATTGAACAGGGCATTATAACTTGGAGATAACTATTTTACAGGGAACATGGGCTATGGAGGGTTAAGTGGCTTGCCCAAGACCACAAGGAGCACCTGTGGGACTAGAAACCCCAGACCTTCTGGCTCAAGGTTGCTGTCCTCTAGTGGGATTTGAACCCCTGCCCTTCTGGCCTGAAGTACTTTGCCCCAACCACTAGGCCACTCCTCCACTCCATTATATACATCATGAGGGTAATTTCTTGTCGGGACTACGCCGGGAAGTATTTGGTGAATAGGTGATGTTTTAGGACCTTTCTAAGTTGGGTTAGGTCCGTAATAGCTCTGATGTCAGGGGGGAGGGAATTCCAGGCTTTTGGGGCATAGAAGCAGAAGGCTCTATTAGTTGTTGACTTTTTGCATCTTGTTGATTCTTTCGGGACTGTTAAAGTGTTTACTGCTACGGATCTTCTACTTCTAATAGGAGCTGAGGTATGTATCAATTCGGTGATGGTTATGGGGGACTGATTGTTTAGGGCTTTGAAGATCATGATGATAT
The DNA here is from genome assembly GCA_033557465.1 of Ichthyophis bannanicus. NCBI lineage: Eukaryota > Metazoa > Chordata > Amphibia > Gymnophiona > Ichthyophiidae > Ichthyophis > Ichthyophis bannanicus. The sequence continues at coordinate 367,715,773 of CM066032.1, read as the reverse complement.
TCTTATATAGGGTTCTAGCTTGGAGAAGTAACCAGTGGAGCCTTTTCAGGATTGGGTTGATGCGCAGGAGAAAGTATATTGATGTACTTCCATGATTTCTGCCATGATTCCTACATCCTGACCCAATCTGGAATTTATAAGCAATTTGAAAGCAGAGAAATCACCACCGGATGTCTGATAGGTAAACCCTGCATTAGGCCACTCCATCATCTAGACATGCACATTGAATGCTAGGAAGCAGAAGGCCATGAGGAATGGGTAGGAAGGAGTGTGGGGAGGTTGTGTGAAATGGTTGCACATTTGTATGTAGTTGCTCACTGGTGGTCCTCCAGTCCATTTAACCTAAAGAGGCTAGAGCTTTACAGTGTTATCCGTCCAGTACAAATGTGCTTGCCAGGGCCTCTGCTACCCATTTTAGCCTGTAAATAGCTGCAACAATGGACAGACAGACAAAGCTCATGGCTACAGCAATTACCAAGCCCATCATAAATCCTAGCCCTAGACTCAAATCTGTGCCTACTCTTTCTCCACTCATACAGGTGATAGAGGCTACCCTCTGAGTAGATGACTCTCAACTAGCATTGTAATGCTGCACACAGATGCTGAGGAGTGGTTCAACAGTGTCCACAGGCACACTTATTCCATCATAGAAGGGTCTTTGCCTTGCTCAAGAGCTACTTCTGGGCCTAGATCAATCTGAGGGAAAACGTTTATATAAACTATCTAAGGTCTGCCAGAAATTTATGGTTTGCTGCATGCTCTACAATCTTGCAATGAAGTGGTAACAACCTCTGTCAAGGGAATAGGAACTGGCAGACCCAGTATATAAAGGACAATGCAGAATGTCCTAGGAAGGAAGATACAGGCCATCTATACCAGCTGGATTGCTCTCTCTGATCCATAAAACGCTGTGCATGGGCACCCCTGCCTATCTTTCCTCATACATTATCCCACATGCCCCCCTTGTCTCCTCCGTTCTATCAATGTAAACCAGCTCTACCTTCCTCCACTCTCTCAGGCTCCTTATGAATCCATTAGGCACTTGTCATTCTATTTTGTTGGCCCCAGTTTGTGGAACTCTTTGCCCCCTGCTCTCCATTTGGAACTCTCTTATTCTAAACTCAAAACACTTCTGAAAATGCATTGCTTTCTGCAGGCCTTCAATTCTACCCCCTTGGTATAGAGTATGCCTAGTTGTTACCAGTGATCTGTGGTTGTGCTCTATCTGAGCCCAGCAAAGATGGATTCATTCTAATGATGTTCTGTGTGCTTGCACTGCCGCACCTATGTGATCATTTTAGCCAGCATGTGTCCAGGACTGGGGAGTGGGGTCTGCCAGGCTAGATGTATGCCTGCAGGCATGGCCTTGCCATTCTGTGCCCATGGCTCAAACATTTGCACACATCTCCATATGCCAGCACATAAGCATTCCTTGTGCCCTCACCATGTGTCATCCTTGTCCAGCTGGTCTCCCTCAGTGACTGGCAGATCCTGCTGTGGGATGGGTGAGTTAACAATGTATGTGTGTGGGGGAGGACCGTTCTTTGGCAGGCAGTAAATGTGTTCATGGTAGTGCCCTCATATCCAGAGCAGAGGGGTTGAGTACTCTTGGTGAACTCTCAGAGTTGTGCCCTTCCTCTGAGAATCTTTTGGTACACTCAACAGTCATGGTCTTCAGGACATAATTCCTCCAACTCCTATCCATCATAGTCCATATTACTTTGCTTTCTTTGCATGTTTATACTCACTCTCTCTGTCGGGTTTAGAATGTGCTGCTGCATTACTGAGTGTATGTGGCTGCCTGGATTTATTGTATAGCTTCGACTGCTGCTGCTCTTTGCTGACCCTTAGAGGATGATGCCCTGGGCGACTACCCAGCCTTGCCTAATGTTTGGGCCAGCCCTGACTTCCATATTTCCCTTTATGCATACTGGAGGTCTGCCAGCAGTTAGGTATCCCCCTACATGATGCATCAGGAAATGTGCAAAAGTTGTCTAATCTGGCTAGGTCCATGTGGATCCTCGTCTAGACCCTCCTTGCTGTAGCAGGTAGAGGCCTGCAATGTCCAGATGGGTAGAACAGCTCCTCATTGGCCAGTATCAGCATGCAGAGTATAAAGGTCTATGCTTTCATGAAATTGGGCTGGCATGTAGCTGTCATTGTGCTCCTCTAGTATTGTGCATGCGGACAATACTAGAGGAGCAATACATGTGGACTGGAAACACGAGCACATATTATGCACAGGAAAGGGCACAGTCAGGCTGAGTGATTCATAGATGGACATATTACATGTGTAGCATACCAAAATTGGCATTTAAGCATGTTCAGATCCTCGTAGCTTCTTAGCATATCTCCTACAGCCATATAGTGTGTTCAGTGAAGTTGCCCATCCATTCTCAACTTTGGAATGCATATATATATATTGCCATGGCTACTGTGGTTTGCCGGAACTATGCATATATGTGGTGCTGCATTTTACATCATGCACATGTGGAACTCTAAACATCTATTTTTGGGGGCGGAGATATGTTGGTTTAAAATGGCTGTGCATGTGCACTCCACCTTTTCTGAAATTGACATGGGATTTCACACATTTTTTATTTCATGTCCCAAACCAACCCCTTCCAAAACACCCTTTCAAAAATGTGCCTTCATGGGAGTGTTTTCTGAAGAATTATATCACCCTGGGTGTAATAGGGGCTGGCCCTCTCTGAAAAATTAGCAGATTACCTCCCTAGTGATTGAGATCTACAGCAATATCTAAAATTGTCTTGCTACTGTTGGGCCCTAAAGCATTTACAGTAAATGGGAATCTGATTTAGAGTGTTCTTTCTTCGAGGAAGACTGTCAAATCTTTTTCAGAATTTAAAAAGAGGAATTTGCTTAGAACACTTGTCACTCATACAAGAGAATGGCTTTAAGATTTTTATTGGCAATATTACTCCCCTGAAAGATTATTCCAGATGAAGTAGAAATCCTTCGGTGTTGACATTTTTGTAAAGAGAGAGACCCATTTTTTTCATGTGTAGTAGTCATGCTGAATTATTCATTAATTTTGGTCAGAGGTTCTGTCACGGATCTTCAAAATTACCAATAGTAAAATACCTCTAAGCCCTGCTACAGTGTTGCTAGGCCATAACCTAGAATTATATTATATAGGCCAACAATGAATATACTGTAATAATGTTTGGACTATTTCTATGATGGAAAAGCAGGGCTGGTACAAGGATTGGAGGCCTTAGGCAGGCCCCACCATCCTGCTGCCACCCCCTCCCCCCACCCATTGCCACCGCTGCCCTCTCCAGGGCCTGCAGCTGCAGCAGTAATGGCAAAGAAACCGCAATGCAGCTCTTATCAAAGACTCTGGTGCTGCGCCAAGGTTTCTGGCTGCTATTATCGGCTGCTTCTGCTCCCCTATGACGCAGACTTCCAGTTTATGCAGTTTTGTGATTTTTCTTTTAAGAAAGTTGCATAGTTGTAAAGAGGCAGGTATAAACATCTGTTTCTCCACTTAGCCAGCTTATATAAAGTTTTCCTTCCTGTGACAACGAATTAGAAATAGAATTTATGCAGACAAAACGGACTCTCAGTTGTCCCCTCCAGTTCCACTTGCTTTCCTGTTCTGAACAGCAGTAGTAGAGAATAGAGGCTTGATTAGGGGGCAGAATGGCTATGCTTTGCTTTGCAGTGTCTGCCTCAGGCTCCCCCTCCTCCTCCTCCATGTCTCTGAAAGACTGGATGAGGGATGAAGATACAGAGTGGTTCTTCTTTGCTTTTCTAGGTACTCTGCTTCAGATTCATTCTCTTACCTCCTATTTGCCGCATCAAACCTGGGAGGCAAGGCACTGGAGCAGGAATCAGAAGGTTGTTCCATTATGCCTGAAATTGGAGATATAACCACTAGAACCCATCCCTCACATCCCCACTCCCTCCCCCCTCCCCCACCCAATAGAGACCTTTGTGTTGCCTGAATGGTTGCCCCTTTTTACCCATAAGTAAAACTGGTCTTGCTGATGATGTCTCTTTGGACAAGAGACCCAGGACAATCCTTTCATTCCTCTGCTACAGTCATGGCAATACTTACACATGTGATTGGATTCAATTATTTGAAGCTACTATACCCATATTTGTCTTTGTCTAGCATTTCAGAAAACTAGATATCTTAAGATTACTAGCCTAAAAGCAAGGTATTCTTAGAGTACAATTTACATATTCACTTTTTTTTTCAATGGACCTACATCCTTGGTAGCTGGCCCTGTGAATCTCTTATAATGTCTATTTAGATATTTAAGGCCCATTTTTCTAAAAAGCAGATATTCAAACATCACGGTGAGGCAGTACAAGAGGTTGCATTCTTCCACATCTATTCAGTCACAGACCTCCAGTACATATATGCTCACCCATATGGTATTAAATCCAAATGTATATTCTGCATCCACAGACTCCCCCACCCCTAGGTCACTTCTCTATACAACTAACCGTACAAAACAAAGATCTCAGTAATGGCAATACAAACCCTCCGAGTACCAGGTCTATTGAAAATTAATTTTAAAAAACCCCAAACTTCAGAGCCAAGAGCAAATCTATCATGCCAGCACTAACTTCCAAAACTCACCCAAGGACTCTATAAGGAAAAGGCAGCACTGTAAATTTTGCAGAGGGCCCTCAAACATCAGTAAATCTGTTAGGAAAGCTGAACAAGCCAGATTATTACACATGCTTAAATAGAAATTACATGCTAACAGAATACCCAAGTTACCTAGTAATCTGGTTCCAGGAGTGAGATTTTAAGCCAGTACTGGATTTCTGATCATCTCATTCTGGTGCAATATGGTATATACAGCACTGATTTCAATGGGCAAAACCAGGGACTACAAATTCCATACTGCAAGACAAATTTAAAACCCGAACTGGCCAAAAATCTCACTCCTGGAACTGGGTAACTTGGCAACTCTGGAATATCCAGCGTTAGTTGCACATGCAGAAAGAACACAGATGGACCTTCATTTAAATAAAAAAATAAGTTTTCAAAATGTGAAAATAGAAATATGTAAAGAAAAGTGAAACTGAAACTTCAAAAAGTCAGACCCTGCATGCAATGCAATGCAACAGCAGAGAAACAGAAAGCGATGCATTCCTCCTGTACTGTACAACAAAAGCTATAGCAGATGTCAGACTGGCATTAGGAGGACTGTAGCTAGGGCAATTGCTCTAGACCCCCAAGACAGATAAGGCCCCCAAACCAGTCTGATGCTAAAGAAAGAACAGCTTGCTAGTTGGGTTTAGGATCCCCTCTAAATTTTTGCCTGGGCTGGGCTCCAGCTATGTCTAACATCAGTCCTGGCAGATGTACATTTCAAAAACTGACATATTCTAATTACTAAACAGAAAATATAATTCTTTATTTTAACTTTGATGTTGGAGCATTTAATTTTTTAAATTATTTTTGGTCCCAGTCTCTGGTGTCTGTTTTCCTCCGTCTTCTTTTACCTCTCTTTTCATGATTTCCTATTACATTTGCCTTATCTTCTCTCTCCTCCCGCCTTCACTTTCTCTCTTAGGTCAGTCTCTACACCAAATTCTTTTCCGTTTTCCTCAGATTATTTTTCTGCTTCTCTATCTAACTCCTTCTTCTTACCAACCCTTTTTCATATGTGTGTGTGTGTGTGTTTTTTTCCTTTTTACTGAATTTAGCTGCAGTTTTCCATCTTTTCTCTCACCCCGACCTTCCCATTCTCTCTCTCTCTCTCTCTCTCTCTCTCTCTTTCCTTCCCCAGCCTCTTATTTCCCGGTCTTTAATTAACTCTCCTCCTCTCTCTCCCCCCATACCCAGCATCTTCCCTATGTGTCCCTATCCCTATCCTCCCCATGTCCATCATTCCCCCACTGTTTCCTACCCCTATCCTTCTCCCCTCATGTCCAGCGCTTCCCCTATATAGCCCTATCTTTTCTCTGTCCAAAATCGTCCCTCTTTGTCTCTATCCACTCCCCATGTCCAGCATCTCTCCTCAGTATGCCCCCTTACCAGCATCCATTTTTTCTCAAATATTCCTCCCACGCCCAGCATCTTCCCCCTATGTCCCCATGTCTACCATTTGCTCTTTCTCCCTATCTCCCCTCCTGCCCAACATCTGCTCTTTTTCTTCATCTCCCCCATATACTGCATCTTTCCTTTCTCCCCATCGTCTCTGTGCCCAACATCTGTCATCCATACCCCCAGGTCCTGCATCTGCCCTTTCTCCCCTATACCCTCATCATGTCCAGTATCTACTCTTTCCCCTATATTCCCATATGCCCTTTTACCAGTATTTCCCCATGCCCAGAATCTGTCCTCCATACCCACATGTCCTGCATCCGCCCTTTATCCCCTATGTGCCCACATCATGCCCAGTATCTGCTCTTTACTCCTATGTCCCCCCCACATTTGCCCTTTTTCTCTGCCCCCACCCCCATACCTTGTATCTGTTCTCCTTCCTCTAGCAACCTTCATCCCACTGCCCCCTCATAACATTGCTGGTATCTGTTCTCTGCATCCCCCATGTAGCCATCATCTGCCCTTAAACACAGAAACATAGAAACATGATGGCAGGAAAAGAGCACATGGCCTATCTAGTCTCTCCTTCCGTATCACACATTACAATAGTCCCCTTTTTTCCTTTAGAGATCCTATGTTTTTGTCCCATGCTTCTCTGAATTCAGATACTGTCCTCGTGTCCACCACCTCCACTGGGAGACTATTCCACGGATCCACCACTCTTCCCATAAAGAAATATTTCTGCATATCACTCCTGAATCTATCTTCTTTCACCCTCATCCCATGTCCCCTAGAAGCAGAACTTGCTTTCAATTGAAAGAGGCTCTCCCCCTGTGTATTTATGCCACAGAGGTATTTAAATGTCTCAATCACATCACCTCTATTCCGCCTTTTCTCTAAGGTGTACATATTAAGATCCTTAAGTCTGTCCTCATATGCTTTATAATGAAGACACTAATCATTTTAGTAGTCACCCTCTGTACAGACTCCAGCCTGTTTAAATCCTTTTGAAGTTGCGGCCTCCAGAATTGCACACAATACTCCAAATGAGGTCGCACCAAGACTTATACAAAGGCACTATCACCTCCTTTCTTCTGCTGGTCATTCCTCTACCTATGCACCCAAGCATCCTTCTAGCTTTTGCCATCACCTTTTCTACCTGTTTAGCTACTTTAAGATCATCAGACACAACCATGTCTAGGTCCCGCTCTTTAGTGGGCAGAAGTACTTCACCCCCTATACTATATTGCTCCCTTCGATTGCTGAAGCTCAAATGCACGACCTTGCATTTTTTAACATTAAATCTCAGCTGTCAAATTCTAGACCATTCTTCAAGCTTAGCTAGATCCCTCCTCATGTTATCTACACCCTCCAGGTTGTCTACTCTATTGCAGATTTTGGTATCATCCACAAAGAGGCAAACCTTACCCGACAGCCCTTCAGCTATATCACTAAAAAAGTTGTTAAAAAGAATCGGACCAACAAACAGATCCCGGGGGCACACCACTGGTAACATCCTTCTACTCAGAGCGAACTCCATTTACCTGTACCCTTTGTCACCTCCCACTCAACCAATTTCTAATCCAAGCCCTGACTTCAGGGTCCATCCCTAGGGTGCTCAGTTTGTTTATAAGTCACCTGTATGGAACGGTGTCAAAGGCTTTACTGAAATCTAAATACACCGCATCTAGAGTTCTCCCTCGGTCCAACTCCCTGGTCACCCAGTCAAAGAAATCGGATTTGTCTTACAAGACCTGCCTCTGGTGAATCCATGCTGCCTCAGACCCTGTAATCAGTTGGACTCCAGAAACTCACTATTTTCACTTTCAGCAGTGCTTCCAATAATTTACTCCCCGCCGAAGTTAAACTAACTGGCCTATAGTTTTCAACCACATCCTTACTTCCGCTTTTGTGTAAAGGGACCACATGTGCCCCTCTCCAGTCCTTTGACACTACCCCCGACTCCAACAAGACATTGAAAAGGTCAGTCAATGGAGCTTCTAGAATGTCCCCAAGTTCCCTCAATATTCTAGGGTGTATCCCATCCAGTCCCATCGCTTTGTCTACTTTAAGTTTAGCTAGTTTCTCACAATCACAGTCTTCTGAAAATTGTTCAAGATACCCCTCATTTCTGTTCCTGTTTGTGGTTTTTTTCTGAGGTCCTGCTCCTGGTTCTTCATCTGTGAACACAGAACAGAAATATTTGTTAAGCAAGTCTGCTTTATCCTCATCAGCTTCTACATATTCCTTCCTTCACCCTTGAGTCTGACAATACCACTTTTGCCCTTCCTCTTCTCACTAACATATCTAAAAAATGTCTTATCCCCCCCCCAACACCCCCCCCCCCCCATTTTACTGCATTGGCTATTTCCTCCTCTTTTGAATCTTTGCTTTCCTGACTAATATAGATGCCTGTCTTCCTCCCTCTGTGATCTCTTGTATTTCATGAAGGCCCCCCCCCCTCTTTTCTTCACTTTTTCAGCCACTTCTTTCAAAATCCATAGCGGTCTCCTTTTCCTTTTACCTTTATTTACCATTTTAACAAAAAGTTTGATTGCCCTTAAAATATCCCCTTTCAGTTTTGCCCACTGTTTGTCTACGTCCCCCAGCTGTTCCATTCCCGCTAATGACTCCCTAGGGTATTGGCCCATCTTGGCAAAGTTAGTTTTCCTAAAGTCTAAGACCCTTGCTTTTGAATGGATTTTAACAAGCCCTAGTTCTAATACTGAACCACACCATCTGGTGATCACTGGATGCAAAATGATCTCCCACTATAACATCAGAAACACTTTCAACATTGGTAAGTACCAAGTCCAGTATGGCCCCTTCACGTGTGGGTTCTGTTACCAGTTGCCTGAATAGTTCTCCCTTTAGAGAAGCCAGGATCTCCTTACTTCTAGATGATACTGCAGCAGGAATATGCCAGTCAACATCTGGCATATTGAAATCAACAATCAGTAGCACTTCCCCTTTCCTAGCAATGCTGTGTATGTCGTCAATTAGTTCTCCATTCACCTCTTCCTCCTGTGAGGGAGGTCTGTATATCACGCGAATGCAAATAAATTTCTCTTTCCTTCTTTCTAGTTTAACCCCTAGTGCCTCCTCTCCCTTTTAAGCTCTGTAGTTCCAAAGCTTTAATATTATTTTTTGCATATAGTGCCACTCCTCCTCCCCTTCTTCCTACCCTGTCCTTTCTGAATAAAGTATAGCCTATTATAGTTATATCCCAGTCATGGTTTTCTGTGAACCGTGTTTCTGTAACTGCCACTAAATTCACGTCAGCCTCTCCCATTAAAGCTTCAAAATCTGGGATCTTATTTCCCATTCTACGGGCATTTATACACCCCACTTTCCATATGCTGTTCCTTTTAACCATTTCCATAAAGGTATTTAATGTTTCACTTACCTGGGGGCTTTCTTCATCCATCCCCAATGAATCTAGTTTAAAGCCCTCTTCAGTAGATTAGCCAGTCTGCTACTGAAGACATGTCAACCTTTCATTGGACAGATGGACACCATCTGTGCTCTGCCACCCTTGAAACAGCATCCCATGGTCCAGGAAACCAAAAAACTCTCAATGTTTATGTTTATGTTTATTGTTTTTTGATAAAACTGCCTTTTTCCAATAATCAAAGCGGTGTACAATTAAAATCAAGTTTAAAAAAAAAGGCCAAAGCCATGGAAAAGGAAAAAGAAAGTTACAATTCCTTCATAAAAGATAGTGTAGACAGGAGAAACAAAAGAGGGATGGGGAAAGAAGAAACAAGAAGGTAGGTGGAGGGGAAGGGGAGTGTTACACAAAAGGGGAGGGCACATCGAAAGCCAGGGAGAAAAAGTGGGTTTTCAGATTTTGCTTAAAGGTGGAATGGTGGGGCTCTAAACGGAGGGAAGAGGGAAGGGAATTCCAAAGGGCGGGACCAATAAAGAAGAAAGCAGAAGAATGGGTGGATTGAAGGTGAGCACGAGAAGGGGAAGGAAGGGCGAGGCGGTTGAGATGGAAAGAACGAGGAGTATACCGTGGAGAGTATGACACCATCCATGCAGTCATGCATTCATCTCCAGGATGCAAGCTTCTCTGCCTTGGCCTTTACCCTCAACAGGGAAGATTGAAGAGAACACCATCTGCACCCCTATCTGCTTCACACTCTGTCCCAGAGCCATGAAGTCGCTTTTGATATGCTCAAAGGGATACCTGGCATTATCATTTATGCCGACATGGATTAGCGACATTGGGTAATAATAAGTGGGCTTGATGAGTCTCGGCAAACTCTCCATAACATCTCAGATTTTGGCACCTGGCAGACAGCATACCTCTCTGGACATCAAGTCTGGTCGGCAGATGGACACCTCAGTACCCCACAGAAGAGTGTCACCAACCACCACTACCCTTCGCTTCCTTGTGGTCACTGATTCTGCAACTTTGGGTTGCTTGACCTCTGGTTCTTCCATTTCTAGGGATGCTTTCACCTCCTCCACTTCCAGGGTTGCATAAAGGATCTTCAGTTCAAGGGCTGTAGAAGTTGGATTGGTGATTCTGCAGACCCTGGTGACTTGTGTCCAACCTTCATCATTCTGTAGGCTCCCATCTTCTCCTCTGCTGGAGAGCTTGGATGTTGCAAGAAACATCTCATCAATGTACTTGAATGATCCTCAGCCTCTCCACATCCTCTCTATGTTCCTCCACTTGTTTCCTGAGAGCTTCGGCCTGCAGGCATCCTACACATGGAACTGGTCCTTCAACTGGCATTGGGACTTCTGTCTGGACAGATGCAGAAACTATAACGGGGGCAACAGCTTTGGTGATATGATTTTTCCCAACCATTTTTCAGTCGGTGTAGCTTAGGTATCTGCTAAAGCAAGAGAGAGAGACCTACAAAAGAGCAAATAATCCTTGGAGACTTCAACCTCCCATCACCCCAAGACAATTATGCCGAAGACTTCATCAGCGCCATGGAAGCAATGAACCTAACACAGATCAAACATGAACCAACACACGAAAAAGGGAATATACTTGACCTCATATTCCTGAACTCCCAAAATGCCCCGTCATATAAAAACCCAGAGATAAAGTGTGTACCATGGTCAGACCACTATCTCATCAACATCTCCCATGCCTACCAGCACATCAACATTAAAGAGAACAAACAACATACAAGAAGATTTAAACCATTCATCAAAGAGGACTTCCTGGCACAAATACTACCTAAACTCCAAACAAGTTCCACTGATATCAATGATCTAATCTTAAACTGGAATAATACAATCTCCTCTGCATCCCGTGCAACAGCAAACAGCACCAAAACCAAACGTACCTCAACAAAAGCCCGATGGTTCACCCCCACCCTATGGAGACTAAAAACCAAACTCAGGAGAGCGGAGAGAAGATGGAGAAAAAACAAAAAAGAAGAGGATAAAACAAAATACATGAATGAACTGGACGCTTACCACACAGAAACTGATAAAGCAAAAAGGACCTACCACTCAAAGATCATAAACATCTCAATAAACAAACCACATGAGCTCTTCAGGATTGTCAAGAAGCTAACAAAACCACCCAACCACTCCGACCAGCTACCGAACATACCACCAGAACTACTAGCACGCCAATACAAACAGCTTCAACAACCACAAAATCCACAACTGAATGCAGAAGCAACAACCCACCCTACTACCATAAACGCAAACTGGAGCACATTTGAAACAATCACAAAACAAAAAATAGAATCCACCATCTCCTCCCTAAATACTACCACCTCTCCACTGGATCCCTGCCCTGCAGAATGGATAAGGAAATCCAAAGAGGACTTAAGCACACCCCTTAACCCACATTCCTAATGAGTCCCTCAAACAAGGACGCATGCCAGACATCCTCAAAAGCTCCATCATCCGCCCATCCCTAAAAAAACAAAACCTAGACCCCCTTGACCCCGCCTCCTTCAGACCCATAGCAAGTCTTCCATTCACCACCAAAATCATTGAGAAGATAGTCCAACAACAACTTCAGGGCCACTTGGATGATAACAACATACTGGACCCACAACAACATGGTTTCCGTCCATGCCACAGAGTCAAGACTCTCATGACATCATTAATGAACACCCTCATCAAGGGCACACAGACCAAGCACTCTGTATATGCTATGATCTTCCTGGTCATATCTGCAGCCTTTGACACCATCTCCCACAACATCCTCCTACATAGACTCCAAGAAATTGGCATAAAAAAATGTCGCACTTCAATGGTTCCACTCTTACCTGAACAATAGACAACAACTAATCCTCACAAACTTAGCAACCTCCCCCCCCCTTCCAGCAACACCAAGGAGTACCCCAAGGATCCACACTATCTGCCATGCTCTTCAACATCTACCTACAACCACTCTGCTCAATCATACGTGCTCATAACATCAACAACCACATCTATGCAGATGACATATTGACCAATCACAACCACCAACCCGATGAACAACCACCTATCAGACTGCTTCATAGAAGTCTCCAGTTGGCTACAAAGGAACAACCTATCCATCAACATAAAAAAACCAGAAGCCCTCATAATAACCAAAGACCCAAACTTCACCCCACCTACACACCTCAACTTAGGAGCCACACAAATACAAATTCAGCCACACATAAAATACCTAGGAGTCATCATAGACCAAGCGCTCACACTCAAACAACAGATCAAAAAAACTACCGGAATAATATTCCACAAGGCTAAAATAGTACAACGCCTAAGGCTCCTTATTGACCCACAGGACTTCAGGACAGTTATACAAGCTATGATGCTCCCCCACCTGGACTACTGCAATATAATCTTCCACGGACTGCCCACCACCCACACCAACTCACTACGAACAGCCTTAAATACCACAGCAAGAATTATCCAGAAAGCAAAAATCTACTAAGAGTCTCATGTCCACTGTTTGTCCTTAATGTTTGTTCAGATCATTAATGTTGGCCCCCTGGTGACAGACCCCCCCCACCCTAGAATTGATCACTGTCCCCCGCCCTTCAATGTTAAGCCGTTTTGACCCGGTGAAAAGCGGGATATAAATACAGTTAAATAAATAAGATACTAAAGCAGAGCTTTAAACCTATCCCACTAAAGAAAATATTTCCCTTTATAAATTAAAGGACACCATCTGCCCCCCTGTCTCAACCCCACCTCCAACAATCTTCCTCTTGCTCCAATGTCCAGCATCCTTCTCCCTGCATCCCCTTGGGCATCATCTGTCACCCGCCCCCCCCCCCCCCGTGTGCAGCATCTTTCCCCCTGCCCCCTGTGTCTAGCATATACCATCCATCTCTGGCCCCCTCCCCCACTGATGCCCAATGTGGCCACTCTCCCATACCACAAACTGCTGCCACAAGCAAAAGCATGGGGTTCCGATTCCAGAGTGCTTGTCTCTGTCGGTCCCACCCCCTTCTGACGCATACTTCTGCATCAAAAGGGGGCAGGATCAGCAGAGATAAACATTTCCTTTTTTAAGCTGCCACTGCCTCTCTCAAACTGCGGTGACAAAGGCTATTTAGAAAAGGAAATTAACAAAAAAACAAGCAAAAGAATGTGGTTCCGATTCCAGCATACTTGTCTCTGCCGGTCCCACACCCTTCTGACACATACTGTACATCAGAAGGAGACGGGATCAGTGAGAGACAAGTACACTGGAATCGGGATCCCACACTTTTGTTTTTTTTTCTTTAAGCCGCCGCCGCTGCTGCTGTCATCAGTTGGGGGGGGGGGGTAGGAGTTGATTGATGCCGCTGTGCTACAGACCAGGGAACAGCAGTGGTGACAGGAATGGCAGCAGGATCCCTCACAAAAAAAATGGCTTTTGCATAGTTGATTTTAACTCTCTGTTGGCTTTCAGCCTGGCCATATGAAAACCAGCCAGTTGGAAACACTACTTAGGTCTGCTTTTCATGCAGTCTAAGTTGTCTGGATAAGTGCCAGCTATAAATCGCTCTAATTGGGTAAGTTCCAGTACTTATTCAGCTAGCACTGGCAGGGCCATACTGAGGGAAGATCGTGTTCTGTGCAACATGCACATTGGGCGTGTGCCCCCCGCGGCGGGAGAGAAGAGGCTCGCCCAATGTGCAAGTTGCCGTCTTGTTAAGCAGATCTGTCCCTCCCTTGCAGGGAGGGAAAGATCTGCTTAGCATGCTGGCGAGAAGGCTTAAGGGGCGCATTTTAGCTGTCCTGACATTGCCTGCCGCCGCTGAGAGAAGAAAAAGTGGCGGTAGCAGGCAACGGAAGACAGCTAAAATGCGCCCCTTAAGTCTTTGCGCCCAGTTGTATTCCACGCTTTAAGAAAAGTGGAAGGAAGTCCAAAGAACTGCCAGCATGGTTTAAAGGTGAGGTCAGAGAGGCTGTTGTTGACAAAAGCATCTTTCAGGAAATGGAAAAAAGAGCCAAACGACGAAACCTGGAAACAGCACAAGCACTGGCAAATCAAATGCAAGGCACTGATAAGGCAGGCAAAGAGAGAATTTGAGAAGAAGCTTGCTGCGGAAGCAAAAACGCCAAAAAAAGACCTTTTCAAGTACATTTGTAGCAAAAAACCTGTGAGAGAGTCAGTTGGTCCATTAGATGATAAAGGGGTTAAAGGAGCACAAAGAGGCAACAAGGCGATAGCGGAGAGACTGAATGAATTCTTTGCTTCGGTCTTTACTGAGGAAGATGTAGGGATGTTACCCATGACTGAAGTGGTATTTAAAGGTGTGGAAGAATTGAAGGAAATATCGATACATCGGGAAGATGTCTTACAACTATTAGATAAACTGAAGAGTAGCAAATCACCTGGGCCGGATGGTATACATCCAAGGGTGTTGAAAGAACTGAAATATGAGATTGCAGACCTGCTATCAGTAATCTGTGAACTATCATTAAAATCATCTCTAATACCTGAGGATCGCCAATGTAACACCTATTTTTAAAAAGGGTTCCAGGGGTGATCCGGGAAACTACAGACCGGTGAGCTTGACGTCAGTACCAGGAAAAATGGTAGAAACCATCATAAAGAAAAAAATTACTCAGCATGTAGATAGTCACAACCTAATGGGAGACAGCCAACATGGCTTTAGACAAGGAAGATCTTGTCTTACTAATCTGTTATGTTTTTTTGAAGGAGTGAATAAACAGGTGGACAAAGGTGAGTCAGTTGATATTGTGTATCTGGACTTTCAGAAATCCTTTGACAAGGTCCCTCATCAGAGACTTTTGGCAAAACTAAAGAGTCATGGGATAGGAGGCAGTGTACTATTGTGGATCAGGAACTGGTTAAAAGATAGAAAGCAGAGGGTAGGGCTAAATGGCCAATTTTCCCAATGGAGAAAGGTGAATAGTGGTGTACCCCAGGGATCTGTGCTGGGTCCGCTGCTTTTTGACATGTTCATAAATGACCTGGAAAGTGGGATAATGAGTGAGGTTATCAAATTTGCAGATGACACAAAACTATTTAAAGTTGTTAAAACCCAAGAGGATTGTGAAAAATTGCAAGAGGATCTTGATAAATTGGAAGACTGGGCATCAAAATGGCAGATGAAATTTAATGTGGACAAGTGCAAGGTTGTGCACCTAGGGAAGAACAACCCAAATTATGGTTACACGATGCAAGGTTCCACATTAGGAACCACCACCCAGGAAAAAGATTTAGGCATCATTGTGGATACCATGTTAAAACCCTCGGCCCAGTGTGCTGCGGCGGCTAAGAGAGCAAATAGAATGCTAGGTATGATAAGGAAAGGAATGGAAAATAAAACAAAAGATATTATAATGCCTCTATATCGTTCAATGGTGAGACCGCACCTTGAATATTGTGTGCAATTCTGGTCGCCGTATCTTAAAAAGGATATAGCGATTTTAGAAAAGTTTCAGAGAAGAGCCACCAAAATGGTAAAGGGGATGGAAGGATACTCCTATGAAGAAAGGCTAAAAAGGTTAGGGCTCTTTAACCTGGAAAAGAGACGGCTGAGGGGAGATATGATAGAAGTCTATAAATTAATGAACGGAGTGGAACAGGTAAACGTAGATCGATTGTTTACCTTATCAGAATATAGAAAGACTAGGGGACATGCAAAGAAGCTACAGGGTAAACTATTTAAGACTAATAAAAGAAAATATTTTTTCACTCAACGTGTAATCAAACTCTGGAATTTGTTACCGGAGGATGTAGTAAAGGCTGTTAGTGTAGCTGGGTTTAAAAAAGGTTTGGACAAGTCCCTGGAGGAAAGGTCCATAAACCATTATTAAGAAGTGACCGAAGATATCAATGCTTGACCCAGTACAAGCATTGTGGAACTTGTGTCTCTTGGGGATACTGCTAGGTACATATGACCTAGATTGGCCACTGTTGGAAACAGAATACTGGGCTTGATGGACCCTGGTCTGACCCAGTATGGCATATCTTATGTTCTTATGTTCTGTGCAGCCACAACGCTCGCACAGGACTAGGTACGGGTCTGAGCACTGGTACCACTCTCACTCTGCCCAAGGACCGCCCCTACACTAACTGGATAGTGCTGTGGTGGTCTGTGGAGATATTAATCAGCACTATATGGAAAGTGCCACTGAACATCTTGCTCAGCATCCTTATCTGGACAGCCTACCATTGTCCATCTGGATAATGGTTTTGAATATTGTTCCATTAGGATCCTTTCCTATTTCGGGTACTATGGAAACTGTTCATCATTGACTATTCTGAAGTCTGTTGTGCAAAGAATATATTTCAAAGCATCTGCACAGCACATATGTGAAGAGCTGCATCTAAGCGCTCTTTTACTAAAATGTGCCAAGTCACATCCCCTCTCATTTGTCTTTTTTCCAAGCGGAAGAGTCCTAACCTGTTTAACTTTTCTTCATAAGAGACATTCATATTCTATCCCTTTAATAATTTGCATTGCCCTTTTTGAAACCTTTTCTAGCAAGACTCTATTCCCTGATGTTAGCTGGAGTGATCTTCCCTTGTTCCTGCTCTTCTTTATCCTAGGTATCAAATGGCGCCCATGACCCCTAGTGATACGAGCATGAGATTAAAACTAGAGGCTATGGTTGCCAGTTTTGAGTCCACAACCAGGAAGAGCAGGAATAATTGTGGATCATTCCTGTTCCTGCTAGACATTAGGGACCCCAGTAAGCCTGGGGAAGGAATTGAGAGATGGAGAGTAGTGGGTCTTGTGGGGGCCTCAAGGGATTATTTACAGCTGGGGAGGTTGGTGTTGGAGTCTTCATGTTGGGAGGATCTGGTATCTGCATAGGGAATTGGGTGACTTGGGAGGGTTTTACGAGAAAGAGCTTGATTTGGAGGGATTAGAGAGATCAGATGCCTTGGGAGGATGGGCCAAAGGAGGGGAAATGTTGGGGTGAGACTGAAGGCAACAATGTTGTGGAGTGATCATGGGACTGGGGCGTCAGGATCATGTGTGCAGACAGTTGAAGGCATGTTTTATAAATGTATTTATTTTATTTAGACAGTTTTGTATACCACCTTATCCTTCAATCAAAGTAGTCACAACACAATTAAGGGATACATTTAACATGAGGGAATATGAGACACATACACTAATACTTACAGGGAACATGGGCAATGGAGGGTTATGTGGCTTGCCCAAGACCACAAGGAGCACCTGTGGGACTAGAAACTCCAGTCCTTCTGGCCCAAGGTTGCTGTCCTCTAGTGCAATATGGGATGTCCAAGCCAGCATGCCTGAAAAAAGCAAGAATGTCCAAGTTCAGGCACAATTTCACAAATGTGGCCATACCCGATGTGGTCGTCTGTTGGACATCTACAGAGACATAAAGAAAGTTAATGTATAGTCCAAGTTATGAATGCCCCTGTTTAATGTACATTATCAAGTTTAAGTTACAATGTAAACTGCTTTGACTAAAATAAATAGATATCCTCAGATAGTATTCAAGACCAGAGACTTTTAGGAATAGCCTAATGGTAAGAGTAGTGGTCTGGGACCAGGGAAGCCTGGGTTCAAATGCCACTGCTGCTATCATTGTGATTGCAGAGAGTACTGGGGATGGTGGAGTGCTATCTTCTCTACACCCTCTGGATGTTTACAGCAAAAATAAGCACTTTCCTGATGCCTATTTGTGCTTGGAGAAAATCTAAACTTGGACAGGGTGGCAAACACCCCAATGTTTCTGAAATTGATCAGGAATATCTAAGTCCATTTCACTGCGCAAAAGACATGCCTCCACTATGCCCGCTGCCTACATGGCCATCCCTATGCAAGGGATATTTTTAAAAGCCATTTTTCTAAAGCGATGGGACCGGATGGGATACACCCAAGAATACTGAGGGAACTTGGGGACGTTCTAGCAGCTCCACTGACTGACCATTTCAATGCCTCGTTGGAGTCGGGAGTGGTGCCAAAGGACTGGAGAGAGGCTCATGTGGTGCCTTTACACAAAAGCGGAAGTAAGGATGTGGTTGAAAACTACAGGCCGGTTAGTTTAACTTTGGTGGTGAGTAAATTATTGGAAACGCTGCTGAAAGAGAAAATAGTGAGGTTTCTGGAGTCCAGCAGATTACAGGATCTGAGGCAGCATGGATTCACCAGAGGCAGGTCTTGGCAGACAAATCTGATTGATTTCTTTGACTGGGTGACCAGGGAGTTGAACCGAGGGAGAGCCCTAGATGCGGTGTATTTAGATTTCAGTAAAGCCTTTGACACTGTTCCTCACAGGTGACTTATAAACAAACTGAGCACCCTAGGGATGGACCCTAAAGTTACTGCTTGGGTTAGAAATTGGTTGGGTGGGAGGCGACAAAATGTACAAGTAAATTGAGCTCACTCTGAGGAGAAGGAAGTTATCAGTGGTGTGCCCCAGGGATTTGTCCTTGGTCCGATTCTTTTTAACCTCTTTGTTAGTGATATAGCGGAAGGGCTTTCAGGTAAGGTTTGCCTCTTTGCGGATGATACCAAAATCTGCAATAGAGTAGATACCCAGGAAGGGGTAGATAACATAAGGAGGGATCTAGCTAAGCTTGAAGAATGGTCTAGAATTTGGCAGCTGGGATTTAATGTTAAAAAAATGTAAGGTCATGCTTTTGGGCTGCAGCAATCCAAGGGAGCAATATAGTATAGGGGGTGAAGTACTTTTGTCCACTAAAGAAGAGCGGGACCTAGGTGTGGTTGTGTCTGATCTTAAAGTAGCTAAATAGGTAGAAAAGGCAACGGCAAAAGCTAGAAGGATGCTTGGGTGCATACGGAGAGGAATGGCTAGCAGAAAAAAGGAGGTGATAATGCCTCTGTATAAGTCTTTGGTGCGACCTCATTTGGAGTATAGTGTGCAATTCTGGAGACCGCACCTTCAAAAGGATGTGAACAGGATGGAGTCGGTGCAGAGGGTGGCTACTAAAATGATTAGTGGTCTTCATTATAAAGCATATGAGGACAGTCTGAAGGATCTTAATATGTACACCTTAGAGGAAAGGCAGGATAGAGGTGATATGTTTGAGATGTTTAAATACCTCCGTGGCATAAATGTTCAGAGAGAGAGCCTCTTTCAATTGAAAGCAAGTTCTGCTACGAGGGGACATGGGATTGTGGTAGGCGACGGCCTATGATCCATGCTAATTGAACTAAGCAGACAGGCCTGAGCAGCTTGACCTGTAACTGAAGCCTGTAGTTAGGCCCAGAGGAATGAAAACCCCCCTGAATGATGACACCATAGAATTGAAACTTAACTCAGTTTAACTGAACATAGCTAAGCAGAAACGAAACTTGGAAAATAGAAGAAAAACAAGTTTAATTGGTACTGATAAGGTGTGCTACGCTTCTATGGAATTAATTAACTCTGCAGAGAGCAAGGTCACAGTGCCTCTGCTTCCCATATGTTTTAACAAGCTCAGCGACCTTGGAGGAGAGAAGTAACAAGTTGGAGACACTGACCATTGTAATTGGGACTAGAAGGGGGGCAACCAGGTGCTGGGCCCAGACCAGAGTCCCGATTGGGTAGCCATATCAGTACCGGGACCAATAGATGGGTGAGAGGGGTACTGGGACCAATGAAAAGTTTGCCTATGCTTAGAATGGACAAGAAAGCTATAAAAGTTGTTGTTTTACTAGAAGCCATTGCTCGGCCATTTTGAAATTGCTTATTGCTTGAGCCATGTGCACATTAAACTGGCTTGGATCCTTGAAAAGACTCCTGGATTTATTTATTGCATGCTTATCTGCTGCTACAGGATGAGGGTGAAGGGAGATAGATTCAGGAGTGATATGCAGAAATATTTCTTTCCGGAAAGAATAGTGGATCCGTGGAATAGTCTCCCAGTGGAGGTGGTAGAGATGAGGACAGTAACTGAATTCAAAAAAGCATGGGACAAACACAGAGGATCTCTAAAGGTAAAAAGGGGACTATTGTAGTTGTTATGGAAGGACAGACTAGATAGGCCATGTGGTCTTTTTCTGTCGTCATATTTCTATGTTTCTATGTTTCTAATGGCTACAGGGTCTTTCCCGAGGCCTATTCATGGCTGGAGCCAGTCTAAGCTTGGATGGGCTCACAGACATCCCCAATATTTCTGAAATCAAGTAGGGATATCTAAGTCCATTGCCTTGTCCAAGACACACTTTTGACACACCCTCTGCCTACTTGGCCATCCCCACACCATTTGTCTCATGGCTACAGGAAAGTCACCATGATTTGGACAGCCAAATGAGCATTTTTGGTGCCCAAATATTGACTAAGAGTTAAATGACCACCATAAGGAACAGTGATTTTAGAAAGTTGCTTCCATGTACATATGGGCTGGTATGACACACCTTGTTTTGCCACGTACAGCTTTTTCAAATCTTTTAGCCTGCTGAATGTGGGAAGCCATCAACAGGCAGTCTTGCACCTGTTTTACAAGAGCTTCAGGGAATTTTCAACCTTTTGACCTGGACATCTAAATTCCTCTCTCCACCTCCTATCTAAATGTGCATTTTGATGTATTACATCTTCTAGACTTAAAATGATGCACTTCAGTTGCTTGAAATCATCATCATCAGAGATTTCTCAGTGTAGATAAAGACCAAGGCAAGGGAAATTGTTTACTTTTTCTGCTATTATCTTCCCGATATCTCCTTTTATCCCTTTTACTCCTGTGTTGTCAGTAATAACTGTAAAGCGAAATATAAAGTGCCGAATAATAAAGTGGAGGCAATAGCTAAGGCAAAAGTGAATTGGTGTGCAGCATTTAGGATATTAGCCAGCATAGTTGGGGAAAAGGCACTGGACAGATGCAAGGGTTTATTTAAATACTGGGACCTGATATTCAATGCTCACAGGACATACGGGGGCAATGCTCAGCTGCTATATGATGAACAGTTTAGAAGGAATATTGCCGATAATAAAGGTTTGAACTGGGACAGGAAAGATTTTGATCTATGGATCAGACTCATAACCCTGCCTCATAAGCCCAGCCAGTGATATGGAAGCAGCTTGTAGAATCAGCTTGGGGACATCAAAGCTGTGGGGGGGGGGGGGGGTGCAGATGTGGAGACAGCAGGACAGGGCTATGGGCAGTCACAAGGTGGGTACGGGTTGCAGCAGCCCTTTTGGGGGGGATCCATCAGTGGGAGTGGAGGCGGGTTTGACCTGTATGGTACCCACCCTCAGAAGAGGAGTGTGCAATCTATTTAATAATAGGGTCTGTAGGTTTCAAGCAAGTTACAAATATAAGCATGCTTGTGCAATATGTGGCGAGGGCTACGCACAGAGTAAATGAAGCAAAAAGTCAGGAGACCCACAACACAGATTTTAGAAGTACGGATGGGCAAATGGCAGGAGCTTTCAACTTAGCATTTACACCGATAAATCTGGATGCTATGAGAATAAACTTGGGAAGTTATGATGCAAAGGAAGTGCAGTGACTATTGGAGGGTTTCTCAAAGGGGTTTGCAATAAACTTTGAAAGGTTAGGGAGAAAATAGTGAAAGAGGCATTTTTGGGCAGAATTGCAGGCCTTTTCAGGAAGAAGCGGATAGTGAATCTTAGTGTATCCATTGGGTCTTGTACCCAAGAAAAAATCTGAGGAGTTAAGGCTAATACATCATTTGTCATATCCCAAAGGGAAGTCAGTTAATGATTACTTGGATCAGATGTTGTGCTTGGTGAAAGACACCGCACTTGATCAGGCCCTGGATACAGTGCAGTCAGTGGGGCAGGGTGCACGACTAGCTAAGACAGACATTGAGTCGGCCTTCAGGCTGATGTCAGCTTCTTCTTGTTGGGTTTTAAATTTGAGGGCAGGTTCTACTTTGATAAGTGCCTGTTGGTGGGCTGCATGATGTCCTGCATGTTTTTGAGGGGTCCAGTACATTTTTGCACTGGGTGACGCAAAACAAAATGGAGAAGGGAAAAGTAGTGACTACCTGAATGATTTCTTGCTGATAGATTAGGCTGACCTAAACATTTTCCAGGCCAAGGTGGAGGAACTAGGGTTCCCATAGCCAGAAACCAGACTCAGGGGCCCCCTCAGACAGCCCTATGCCAACTTCCTGTTTGTAAAGGAAGTCATCACTGGGTGTCAGAGAGGGAAGAAGCAGCAGACCAGTCGTGCCAAAGTTTCAAATAAGTACCACGGGGCTGTTTGCAGCCTTGTTGCTGCTGCACATGCCAGAGAGGGGTGGTAGCAGCGGCAATGGGCACTGGAGGGGAGCACAAGGAATGTGGTTCACCTAGGATGACAACTCCTTGTGCTAGCATGGATCTCATCCATGCACTGAGACTCCAGAACTATCTTTCTACCTCTTTGGTCCTGTCCGTAGAATGGGGAACATTTCTGAGAATGTCATCCTGGATGTTCTGGATTTTAACATTCCACCTAAAAGCCTAAAGTTGGCTTCCAGAGCCTGCCCACCCCCCTCCCCCCATACACACACTTTCCTAGGTCATTGGTGCCCATATCTACAAAGATAACTGTCTTCTCCCTAGCACTTGACAGTTATGGTCTGCCGCCATCACACCGGGTAGGAAATTTACTTAATGATCCTCATTCCTACTAGTCATCCAGCTAGCTATATGACTAATGATTGAATCATCAACTAAAATGGCCATCTTAACCCTTCCCTCCTGGGCACACAATCCTGGATGCACATCCCTAGTGTGAAAGGATATTACAGTATATCACATGGAGGATGGGTTTTGGCTACAGGACTGCTTCCCGCCCTGGTGTTTCTCAGCACATTCAGTCGATCTACATCTCCACCCAATTTTAGTAACATTGGCATCCTCAACATGGATGTCCTGTGGCCACATAGATGTCCCCCTTCAGAAATCATAGGGCAGGGATGTCCATCGCATGCATTCTAGCATAAAGGGGACATCCAGTGTCATTGGGAAATGATAACACAAACCCTCAGTCCTCATCAGTGTTCATTAGCAGCATGGAAAAGATAGGGGACATGAGCGTACCTTCTTCATACCCTCCAGATGACTGGCTGACCAACACAAGCACTTTTCGTATGCCTATTCATGCCTGGTGCAAGCATAATCTTGAACTCAACTCAGGACATCCAGGGCATTAGTGAAATTGGGCGAGTATGTCTAAGCTCTGAGAATGCTCCAAACATGCCCAGACCATGCTCCCGTTCAGACTTGGACATCCTCATGCCAGGGACATTAGCAGCATGGAAAAGATAGGGGACATGAGCATACCTTCTTTTCCACACCCTCTAGGTGACTGGCTGACCAAACAAACATTTTTCTGATGCCAGGAATGTTCAGAGTGAGTTTCTAGAATGACTCTGAGGATGTCTCTGTGATTTGAACATCTCTATGTCCATTTTCAGATGTCCAAAACATGAATATTTCTTCAAAAGTACCCCCCCAACTGTTTTTTTCAAGCTCCGGTAAGTTCTTAAAGAAACTAGGAGAAACTAGTAACTCATTTTTGGTCTTAATAAAATTAAAACATAGGGCCTGATTTTGTAAGGTATTTACAGAAGTAACTGCTCTAGTTACTCATGTAAATGCATTACCCGGGATTTTTGAAAGGCACCTATATGTATAGCGCCCTTTGAAAATCTCAGATAAGTTCCTAACGCATTCAGATGCTATGTGGTTAGCATTGTGGCATATTAGGGGCATTCCGGGGTGAAGGAAAGGGCTAAACAGGTCTCACGGATTTCAATGCTACCCGCTTAGCCCTCTGTACCATAAAGATAGGCAAGGTTTTTTCTCCCCTATCTTTCAGGCACAGGGGCTAAGTGGGTAGCATTGAAAATCAATGCCTATGTGGGAAAATCAATGCTACCTGGCTAGCTCCTGCGGCTTCCGGGTTGTGCGGCGAGACCCGAATTTTCAATGCCGGGGCCGCATATGACCCCAGCATTGAAAATCCGGGATAGATGGATGGCGGGCGGGCTATGTACCGACATGGCGCATAGCACTGCCCAGATGAAAATCGGGCCCATAGTCTTTATCAATAAACTTAAAATCTCTCTTCTCTCTCAGCTTTGAGTCATCAATTTCCCAGCAAAGACATATTCATTTACATGCAGAGGCTTTATCTGCTCTCATATTCTCATAGTGTGGGAGCTTGTAGGTTTGGCCTAGAAGCAATATCATGGCACCACCCATAGTACAGCTGAATTGCATGACAGTAAACCTGGTTCTCGGTGCATGCAAGCTAGTTTGTACACAAGACCCAGCATCATCCCAGCCTCTGGTTAGATACCTAGAATGTGTTTCATTTTTCCATGGCATTCAAATGCAAGCTAGGAAGAGGCGAACTGGGCAGTTTGCGGATAAAAGTAACATTCCAGAAGGGTAAAGGCCACATTGTCCTGACTTACCATTCTGCTCCATCTTGTCTCTTCCACCCACCCACCATACATTTATTCAATTAAAACTCAGGCATTCAGGCATATTGATACTATGATCATCTGTCCGGCTGAAGTTAGTATGAAGACTGTTTTCTGATGTGATGGCTCTGCCCCTCCCCACAGCAGTCCTTACTCTCAGATGACCTTGGAGGAGGTTGGGATTAGGTCTTGGGTACATAGCTTTGTTATTAGTAACAAGGCCGCAGCCACATGATATTCCAACTGATTTTGATGTTCGGTGTCTTTATTGAGTGTGAGTTCACAGAAGACTGTAGTGTCTCCTTTTTCCCTTGTGCCAGGTTGCTTGTGCATATATTTTTAAAACCTACTTTTTTTCTGTCATGTGAAGAAACTGCTTTCTGTGATCAGGCACTTCAGAATCATGAAACTCCAAGACCATTATGAATGAAGCACATTTTTTTTTTTTAATTCCAGTACAAACTGCAGTACTGAAGCTTGATTTATGGGCACGTCTCTCTCTTTTTTCCTATGTGGGAAAATGATTTAGCAAATCAGGCCTTTCATTTGTTTATCCACTACAGGGTTTAGCTCACTGTACTGCTGTTTATAGCACTATTACTGAAACTTCCTCTCATACGAAAGACAGAATACAAAATATACAACTTCTGACAATATCCTTTTCCCTTCATTTAACTTTGAGCTTTTAATTTAAAAGTAAAAATGAATAGAAATATTTAATACTTTTCTAGGCTATCCTAACTTTAGCTGGTTTAGCTATTCGGCTAGCGGCTGAATATTGCTGCAGACCGATTAGCTAAAATACTAACCGGACAATCTAGATATTCAATGCTGGTGGCCAGATATGGCTCCAACATTGAATATCCAGGCATAATTTAAAGCAGCCATGGCCAGTGCTTTAATAGTGCTAGCCATCTCTGTTGAATATTCCTCTCTTTGGTTTTATTCATTCATTTCTAAGGGGCTCGTTTGCTAAAGTGCAGTAATGCGTACCGCACGGTTTCGCGCACGCTAAGCAGTTAACACAGAATCGCGGTAACTTCTACAGTGTGCCAAAATAGTCAACCTGGTAAAAATCTCCAAATAACTGCTTAGCGACGGACAAGGCAAGGCATGGGCAGGTTGGACTCTGAGAGTGAGCACTGACCACCCATTGCGATTCGCATGGATGTCGTTTACGTGAGCTGTCAATGTGGTAGTTAGAGCATTATTGGTGAGCTTGGTGAGGTATCTTTTAGTGAGTGAGAGCAGGAGAACATGCTTGGCACCACCCTAACGGTTAGTATAGGGCTGTTGCTCTACTGGGCTTTAACATTTGCTCTAAGGGGCATGTTACTAAGTCCCGTGCAGGTGCCGTGCATGTGAGTCATATTGCCAGTGCAGTACTCCTTGCTAACTGTAGGGGGCGTATACGTCTGTTCCTCTACAGCTAGTGCAGGACAGTTGTGCAGAACTGCGGGGACTGGGCTTCAGCTACCTGTGTTAAACTGCAGTTTTGTGTGGGCTGATAATGCCTGTACTAGCCACAATGCACTGGGAATGCCCATATCCCCAGTCCCTACCCTGATATGCGCTATGGGAGTAGCATAGATTTCTTTGCGCAGTGCCCGACCTGTACGCTAATCCTGAGCTACCCTGGTACATTTAGTAAACACACCTCTAAGTGCACTTTAGTAAAAGGATTCCTAAAAATTTTACCACCCCTATTTGCAGCTCTGGTGCAAAAGAAGTATATTTGTAAAGAATACTACTAAACCTGTATCTTAATCAGACTTTCATTTCTTCCACCTCAGTTAGGCAATTTCCAAATGGAAGAAACCTTGTATGATATTTCATGTAACAGCACGACAACAGCAATAATAATGAAATTGGAGAGAAAAGTGGCATTAAAAAAGAAAAAAAACCTTACATATTATGAACATGCCTGCATTAGTCTGGTATTTTTATTTGCTAACAAAACTCCTACTTTTATGTTCATCTGCAATAATTTTTTATATAAACAGATGGGCTTCACTGGAGCATCGGAACAATTCCTGTTTTGTAAAGTCTGGCATATCTGTGAAAATAAAAAGGCGATGATTATTTATGCATCTTTACAGCTCTTTAGTGGCTTACACGCATAGATTTGGATGTTTTGTTTTGTTTATTGGCTGCACTGCTTTTGGGGATCGTTCAGTTTGTTACTATTATTGTGCAATCTATTATATAAATTATAGTGGCATTCCAATTTGGTAATCATCGTTTATCAAAATCAGTTGTTTGGAATAATCACTTTGCCTGGCATAATCCTAGTCCAAGCCCATCATTTTCTTCTGAGATAATGAATATTTGGTTTCAGCAATCGTACTAGAACCTAGCCAACCTGATTACTAAAATGTAATTCTCATACGCAGCAAAATGCAAGCATTAAAATTAGGTGTAAAATATAATTGTTTTTCTATTTAAGTTGTGAGACATAGGTGCCAGCCACTAGTAGGGCAGAATAATATGCAGGAATCTACATGGTTAGGAGAATACCGGCTGTAATATTAACATGGAGCTCTCTTAAAAATAGTTTCAATTCAACCCTTTTTATCTTGCAATTTTTAAATTTGGCATTCTCCTGCATATGGAAAGGTCATAATTTAAGCAGCACTCCTGACACAATGATTAACTGCTGTTTCTAGCACCCTCCACATGTTTTGCGGATAAATGAAATGCTTAATGTTTCCATCTTTGTACCACCAGACTAATACATGCGTTTATCAAAAGTGACAGGAGCAGTTCTGTGAAAACAAAACCTCCCTCACTATTGCAGCATTTCGCTTTCCAAATGGGGAGGAATATTCGCAGCATTTGCTTTCATATTCATTCTCTTAGTAACTAAACAGTTGGGTTTGTGTGAGCTTGAAATGCCAAGTGTGATTACGCAGTACCTAGCCTGCATCATTCCATACGGTATTTGTGATCTTTCCTTAATGTTTGTGGAGTGTAAAGAAAACCATTTTTCCACTGAAATTAACATCTACTTTTGTACTATATGAAAAAAACCTCATTGCCACCCAGTCATATTCTATATACCCAGTACAGTGCAAGCATTTGAATGTCTTGAAAATGATCTGTATACAGACGCTATTCCTTTTTTCCCTGGGAAGGAACAATTTACATTAACATTGGCATTCACACTAACACCATCTGATCACTCAGATCTTCAAACACATTCTAGGAGCTTGGCAAAACATGACCGCAGCTTTATTAGCACAACCAAAATATTATAACATGAGACATTTCAACAATACTTGTATCCAACAAAGACCAACTGGTCAGGCTAGACGGTGGCCTTCTAGCCCTATGCGGACCAATGTCAGCTACATATTCTCATTCCCCCCTCCCCCAACCTATGGTGGTGCAAGGCTGAGGCCTACTTCAAACTGTGGGAGCCTTCCTTGTGACTTTTGCCGTACATGGTGGTGATGCCCATGTTGTGGGATGCCATAGTCCACTACTCCCTAGTCTCTCTCTCCCCACCTTTTAGGTGATAAATTAACAGTGGGGGAGGTGTCCAGTCTTCCCAAACAGCCATAGGCAGAGACTGCATCTTGCATATCATGCAGGACAGGCTCACCCCTGCTGCCCCTCCTAGCTCTTGCAAAACCCCAGACCAGCTTTTGCATCATAAATGAAGCAGTGGGATCCTCCAGCCCTTGACAAAGGCAACACTAGCCAAGGTCCCAGACAAGGTATGAGGTGACAGCCAGCACTGTGCGGATGCTCAATAAGCTTCAAGACAGCCTTCTAACTAACCACTTCATCTGGAACAATAGACGCGACTGGCAGCAGGTCTAAGAAAATGGTACCATTCTGCCTCCTAAGCCATCCATGTGTTCGCTGCTAGTGCGGACGTCAGCAATCTTGCAAGTGGTCCGGAAGGATATCCGAAAAATACCACAGCATCTGAGAAAGAAAGGCATCCACTCCTGGTGCCAATGTCCGAAAGTGGGCCCACTGAAAATGAGATAAAAAGTTTGCTATATTATTATCCATACCAGGACATGCTTTGTCACAAGCATCACATTCAAATGCAAGCACCACAGTACCAGCCAATGCAGCAACTCTACCACCAAAGGTGAACTCACAGACTGCCTATTAATCGCTTACACAATTGCCATGTTGTCTGAGTGCAAGATTATTCTCCCATGCCACAGGTGCTCCCCCCATATCAATAAGGCTACCCATACAGGAAACAGTTCTAAAAAGACAATATTCTGGCACCAGCCTCTATCACTCCAACCATCCAGCAAGGCTCTGCACACCACGCTCCACCAAAATAAATCGCAAACTCTGTCTCCTGAAGCATCTGTATACAACTCAAGGTCAAGATTTGAGACAGAGGGAGATTGTCACATACTCCCTCATTGAAATCTTGCAGACAACGCAATGCAAAGCAACCAAATTGCTAAGTCAGCCCTCACCTCCCTGCCCACCCGAATAAAATGATGCTTCCTTACGACTCCTCTCGTCAGCCGAGCCAATCTCCTTGTAAAAACTCTATCCATAGGTATAACCTGAAGGGCACAATGAAAAAGCCCCAGTAGTTCCTGCACTTCTTACAAGGTCAATTTTGGCTTTGCCAAAACCCACTGGATCAGCATCCAAACATCAAGAGTGAACTGATAATAGTAATTGAATCACAAAGCTATTTTTTGTCGGATGTTTTTGCCATGGGAGGGAATCCTCTCTTGAAGCGTAACTTCCTTTTATTCAAACTCTGGTTAAAATTCACCAATAAATAATTGTGAAATATGCACACTTAACAGCGCTATATCACAATACAAAATTAAGGCAGAATACTTATCGCATGAAAGT
Source organism: Ichthyophis bannanicus (assembly GCA_033557465.1). Lineage (NCBI taxonomy): Eukaryota > Metazoa > Chordata > Amphibia > Gymnophiona > Ichthyophiidae > Ichthyophis > Ichthyophis bannanicus. The sequence continues at coordinate 367,686,085 of CM066032.1, read as the reverse complement.
AGTATTGACTGGTCAGATGAAAAAATCCGCCGTCTTCCAAATCAAACCGGCAGGAAAAAACTGACAGCTTTTTCAGTCAAATTCAGCGACCTTGCGGTTATTGCAGTTAAATCAACGCAGTTTAATTTTGTATTGTGATATAATGCTGTTAAGTGTGCATATTTCACGATTATTTATTGGTGAATTTTAACCAGAGTTTGAATAAAAGGGAAGTTACGCTTCAAGAGAGGATTCCCTCCCATGGCAAAAACGTCCGACAAAAAATAGCTTTGTGATTCAATTACTATTATCAGTTCACTCTTGATGTTTGGATGCTAGTTGAGTAAGAGTGAGGGTTTTGTTTCTTTTGAAAACCCACTGGATCAGCAAATCTAGCTTCCACACCTTATTCCTAGGTTAGCGAGACTCCATGCACATGGAATCCAGCTCTATTTCCAAAAAGGTGACCACTGAACTAGGACCCTCAGTCTTCTTAGCAGCTAACAGTAAACAAAAAATCACTGCAACCTGATGAAATATTCTCATCAATCTACGGCACTCTCCCGAGCCAATAAAAAAATCATCCAGATAGTGCCCAATAGAATTAGAACCCACTGTCTGTTGAACTGCCCAGTGTATGAAAGCAGAAAACACCTCGCAACAGGTGCAGGGCACTTGTCCACATAGTACAGTATTTTCCCTGAAAATTAAACCCCAGTAAATGAAGGGAGCTGGGATGGATAGGGAACAACCGAAAGACTGATTCAATATCAGCCTTTGCCATTAATGCACCAAACTCTGCAGACTGAAAAAGCTGCACCACCGAATCAAAAGACGCATATTGACTGAACAAAGAGCTGTGTCAATAAAGTCATTCACACTATTCCCGTAATGGAAAGACATATTGTGAATTAAACTGAAACTTCCCAGACTCCTTCTTTGGAACCACACCAAAGGGGACACTACCAAATCTGGCAATGGAGGTTGATCAAAAGGGCCCACAATTCTATCCAGCTCTAACTCCTGTATCTTTACTGCTTCGATCCCCTGCAACCATCGAATGGACTGGGCATTGAGAGACCAGTGATGCAAAGACAGCCCACAAAAAGGTATGATAAAACCCTCCCCTACAAGTTATGCTGCTGTCCGATTTTGGTTACCCCGTAGCCAATAATCCAGTGCCTCCAAGTTAATGGGGGACAAATGCCCTGTCCAGAGCTCCGGAGTCTCAATGCGTGGATGAGACAATGGTGCAGAGATGAGGGGTTTGGATTTGTTAGGAACTGGGGAACATTCTGGGGAAAGGAGGGGCTCTTCCGAAGGGATGGGCTTCACCTTAACCGGGATGGAACCAGGCTGCTGGCATTAACCTTTAAAAAGGAGATAGAGCAGCTTTTAAACTAGATATTAGGGGGAAAGCCGACAGTCGCCCAAGAGCAGATGGTTCGGAAGAATGTATCTTTGAAGGATACTACCAAAAGCAGAGAGGTTCCACAAAAGAGGAAAGTAGCCCAAATGCCCTCAAGTATGGAGCAGACAGAGCTTAAAGATCCCAAATTACTCATGTCTAACAGACAAATTAATATGGATAAAATACATTCTCTAAAATGCTTGTATGCAAATGCTAGAAGTCTAAAAAATAAGATGGGAGAGTTAGAATATATAGCACTAAATGAAAGGTTAGATATGATGGAATATCAGAGACATGGTAGAAGGACGACAACCAGTGGGACACTGTGATACCTGGGTACAAACTACATTGTAATGATAGAGCTGATCAAATTGGTGGAGGGGTTGCTCTCTATGTTAGAGAGGGCATTGAGTCAGAAAGGATTAAAGTTTTGCAGGAAACAAATCTGCTGTAGAATATATATGGATTGAAATTCCATGTAAAAGGGGGAAGGCAATGGCAGTGGGGGTGTACTATCGAGCGCCTGGCCAGAATGACCAAATGGATGATGAAATGCTCAAAGAAATCAAGGAAGCTAACAAAAGTTACAGCACGTAATAATAATGGGTGATTTCAACTACCCCGGTATCGACTGGGTCAGTGTCACATCAGGACATGCTAGGGAGATAAAGTTCCTAGATGAAATAAATGACTGCTTCTTGGAGCAGCTGGTTCATGAACCGACCAGAGGGGAAGCCATATTAGACCTAATCCTTAGTGGAACACCAGATCTAGTGCAAGAGATAAGGTTGTTGGGGCCCCTTGGCAATAGTGATCATAGCATGATCGCCTTTGATTTAATTAGTGGAGGAGGGATAGTAAGGAAATCCACAGTACTACCTTTTAACTTTCGAAAGGGAGACTATGATAAAATGAGGAAAACAGTCAAGAAAAAACTAAAAGGAGCAGTTGCAAAGGTTAAAGACGTACATCAGGCTTGGCTGTTGTTGAAAATACTATCTTGGAAGCCCAGTCCAAAAAACTGCCAGCATGGTTTAAAGTTGAGGTCAGAGAGGCTGTTGTTGCCAAAAAAGCATCTTTCAGGAAATGGAAAAAAGAGCCAAACGACGAAACTGGAAACAGCACAAGCACTGGCAAGTCAAATGCAAGGCATTGATAAGGCAGGCAAAGGGAGAATTTGAGAAGAAGCTTGCTGCAGAAGCAAAAATGCGAAGTAAAGACCTTTTCAAGTACATTCGTAGCAAAAAACCTGTGAGAGAGTCAGTTGGTCCATTAGATGATAAAGGGGTTAAAGGAGCACTAAGAGGCGACAAGGCGATAGCGGAGAGACTGAACGAATTCTTTGCTTCAGTCTTTACTGAGGAAGATGTAGGGATGTTACCCATGACTGAAGTGGTATTTAAAGGTGCAGAAGAATTGAAGGAAATATCGATACATCGAGAAGATGTATTACAACTATTAGATAAGCTGAAGAGTAGCAAATCACCTGGGCCGGATGGTATACATCCAAGGGTATTGAAAGAACTGAAATATGAGATTGCAGACCTGCTATTAGTAATCTGTTAACTATCATTAAAATCATCTCTAATACCTGAAGATTGGAGGATCGCCAATGTAACACCAATTTTTAAAAAGGGTTCCAGGGGTGATCCGGGAAACTACAGACCGGTGAGCCTGACGTCAATACCGGGAAAAATGATAGAAACCATCATAAAGAATAAAATTACTCAGCATGTAGATAGTCATGAACTAATGAGAGACAGCCAACATGGCTTTAGACAAGGAAGATCTTGTCTTACTAATCTGTTATGTTTTTTTGAAGGAGTGAATAATCAGGTGGACAAAGGTGAGTCGGTTGATATTGTGTATCTGGACTTTCAGAAAACCTTTGACAAGGTCCCTCATGAGAGACGTTTGGCAAAACTAAAGAGTCATAGGATAGGAGGCAGTGTACTATTGTGGATCAGGAACTGGTTAAAAGATAGAAAGCAGAGGGTTGGGCTAAATGGCTAATTTTCCCAATGGAGAAAGGTGAATAGTGGTGTACCCCAGGGATCTGTGCTGGGTCCGCTGCTTTTTGACATATTCATAAATGACCTGGAAAGTGGAATAACGAGTGAGGTTATCAAATTTGCAGATGACACAAAACTATTTAAAGTTGTTAAAACCCAAGAGGATTGTGGAAAATTGCAAGAGGATCTTGATAAATTGGAAGACTGGGCATCAAAATGGAAGATGAAATTTAATGTGGACAAGTGCAAGGTTATGCACCTAGGGAAGAACAACCCAAACTATGGTTACACAATGCAAGGTTCCACATTAGGAACCACCACCCAGGAAAAAGATTTAGGCGTCATTGTGGATACCATGTTAAAACCCTCGGCCCAGTGTGCAGCGGCGGCCAAGAGAGCAAATAGAATGCTAGGTATGATAAGGAAAGGAATGGAAAATAAAACAAAGGATATTATAATGCCTCTATATCGTTCCATGGTGAGACCGCACCTTGAATACTGTGTGCAATTCTGGTCGCCGTATCTTAAAAAGGATATAGAGTTATTAGAAAAGGTTCAGAGAAGAGCACCAAAATGGTAAAGGGGATGGAAGGATACTCCTATGAAGAAAGGCTAAAAAGGTTAGGGCTCTTTAATCTGGAAAAGAGACGGCTGAGGGGAGATATGATAGAAGTCTACAAATTAATGAGCAGAGTGGAACGGGTAAACGTAGATCGATTGTTTACCTTATCAGAATATAGAAAGACTAGGGGACATGCAATGAAGCTACAGGGTAAACTATTTAAGACTAATAAAAGAAAATATTTTTTCACTCAACATGTAATCAAACTCTGGAATTTGTTACCCGAGGATGTAGTAAAGGCTGTTAGTGTAGCTGGGTTTAAAAAAGGTTTGGACAAGTTCCTGGAGGAAAGGTCCATAAGCCATTATTAAGAAGGGACCCAGGATATCAATGCTTGAACCAATACAAGCATTGTGGAACCTGTGTCCCTTGGGGAAACTGCTAGGTACATATGACCTAGATTGGCCACTGTTGGAAACAGAATACTGGGCTTGATGGACCTTGGTCTGACCCAATATGGCATATCTTATGTTCTTATGTTCTTATGTTCATTGCTGAGGATGAACCTGCTGACCTAACCAAACAACCCCTTGACTTCCTACCTCCATGTGTGAAGCAATGATAGGCCCATGTGCCTTCCCTCACACATGGAGCATTTGTGCTTGAAACGACACACTAGCCACTGGCACTGACCAATGTTGAACCAAAAGCAAGCCTGGTCTTGCTGGAAATCTCCCCAGGGCTGGAAAGCATCACATCCCTGCCAACAGGCACAGAAAGTCCCCATTTGCTGCTATTATTACCTCCCGCTATATTCAGCACAAGGTCCCCCATAGTTCCCACAGCAGGCCCAAGCAGCCACGAAGCACTGACCCTCCAAAGTTAAACTGCCAAGGCGTCATCTCAGCCATCCAAATGTCCACATCTTGAAATCCCCAATCATTCAACTTGTCCTGGCAACTCTCTTCCAGAATTCCTCATCATAATTGAGCCAAGCCCAACCACCGTATGTCCGATGAGTTCTCAAAATCAAATCAGAATAGTACAGGAGGTCCAGGTAAAGAGCTGGTTTAGCCCCTCCCAATAAGCCAGCAATCAATTGTTAATTGTTTTCGGCACTTTGAGCCAACCCTTCTTTCCCTCCTCCTTTTCGCTCTCCCTCTTTCCTCTTATCACCTACATCTTGATCCCTGGTCAAAAAAGCAAAAATATCAATGTATCTCCCTTGCACGCAGCTTCCTCAAAACATGACAGTCCAATTGGGTGACGTCAGTAAATTGGAAAGTTTCTTGTCTGAGAAGCGGAAGGCCCTTAGTGAATTACAGAGCGCCAAGACTAAGTTGTTGCCTCCCTTTGTAGGCCTTGTGTCTTATTTTCCTGAGTATGACCTGACTTTAATGTTCAGTTGAGTTCCTTGATGTGGGCTATATCAATATTTTGGTTTTATTTGCTGATGTTTATTCCTCTAATGTAGTTAATATTTCTTGATTTTCCTTTATTGTATTATATGAATGCAAATGTTTGAAACTAATTAAAAAAAAAAAAAACATGACAGTCCAAGGGAGCTATCATATTAAAGTATGACTGCTACCAACTCCAAGAGCCAGCACTCTGGAATAACCTGCCAGGGTCATGTTGGCCCCGCTAGGCCAACTTGCCTTCGAGCAGCAAAGTACTCATCTGAATCAATGTTACCTGAAGAGGATGTGTCAGACAAATCCCAAGAATCTGAAGTGTCCCAACATAAACAGCAGACTCATCTCTCAATCTTCGCAAATGCTTTTCCATATGCATGTGCTTCACTACCTTATGAAAGCTCCTTAAAATATCCAGTCCCACAGAGCTTTTATCAAGATTTTATTCTGTTTTCCATGCTTCACCCTCTTCACTGTGCTAGCGCTACTAGTCACTGCAGTGCCATGGCTTTCCAAGATACTGGACTACTGCTGACACTGACGCTACAGGCCTGTTTGGGGTCAGCAGTAAGGTGATCTGAGTCCAAGGTTTGTGGGCTTGTGAGTGCCGGAATTCTGTTTGTTTTTTACAGCAGACTTTCTTTTCTTTTACTGTTTACTGACGTTGCTGTGTTTCTGGGTGGATCTCAGGATCATAGGACAGCCGCATTAGGACAGCCAGTTTCTTGTACGAGCAGGAAGTGAATTGGAGGTGACAGGTGGAGGGAAGGGGTTGGGGTGGATTTGTATGGGTCAGCCTTCAGTTTAGGGGGAGAGGACAGTGGCTTTGTGTACTTTGGGTTGGAGTTCTGTTTTTGGGATTGTTTGAGGAGATTTGCTGGGTAATTCCAGACGGCAGTGTCACTAGTAGGAGGTCACTGCTAACCTCTGGGTTGGTGCACATGTAAGGTCATCTGATGGCCCCAAAGAAAGCCATTGGAGGCAAAGTTCCAGTAGTGGTACAATCACGGGGTGGCACTAAACAGCCCTCCAAATGACCAGCCCATTTCCTTGCGGAGGAAAACAGGGTCCCATCAGCTGCAATGAGGTCTCCAAAGGGAGATAGGGGGGAGCAGGTCAGCAGTCCAAACTGGTAATGATACTGGGGTTTTGCTGGGGGGGGGGGGGGGGATGGCAACAGAGTGGCAGTTGCCTGAATGCAGCACAGTTGGATGACCCTGAAGTGACTGACGAGTAACATTGGTCAGTGAGCGATGCGGAGCGGAGCACCTATGAAGAGACTTCTGACAGGCTTGTAGTGGCAGTGTCAGTGTCAGCGGCAGGTCAGTATCTTGGGGAGCGTGACTGCAGTGGGTAGTATCACTAGCATAATGAAGTGGGCGCAGTGTGGAAAACACAATAAAATATTAATAGAAACTCTGTGAAACCGGATGTTTTAAGGAGCTTATGTAGGGTGGTAAAGCACATGCGTATGGAGAAGCATTTGCACAGGTTGGTGTATGAGTCAAAGAACAATAAACCTAGCAAATATATAACAAATCAAGCATCATACTAGGGCAATTAAATAGTTATAAAATATACATCATTATAAAATAATAACTTGCATACTTAAATGTAGCTGTCAGGGAAGTGCTGATGACAGAAAACTTCTATATGGAAGCACAATAAAGTGTCACATCTCATCCACTAGAAACTTTGTAACATTTTAACATCACTGTACTGGGAAAGTATTGGTATTATGACCCTAAGGGGGCATGTTTGCTTAACCATGTTAGCTAGTCATGTGTCAATAATGTAGGAAAAGCGTGTCACAGTAACAACTATTATGGGCCAAATGCAGATAGAGCAAGGATATCCTGTGCTATCTACAGACTGTTTGTTAGTCATGTGAGTGGGCAGAGTGGGGGCACAGACTGGGCACAGGGCTGGCCTGTCCACGCTCTCCCTGTGCTGAATCATGCCACACCATGACACTGCCCTCCACTGCTGCTGATTCCAGCGACAGGGTCAGGGAAGGGAGGCAGCTAGGCTCTGCAGCAGCTGCCCGCAGCAAGCCATATGCTCGGCACAGATGGTATGCAGAGTCTGACCCCTGAAGTTGGAGGGGGTTTAGAAGTGGCAAACTATGTGTGCCGAAGCACATGGCCTGCCGCTGCCACTGAGCCAAGCTGCCCCCCGACCCTGCCGGTAGAATCAGTGGCAATGGGGGGTGGCAGCATCGTTCGGCACGGGGGGTGGGGAACATGGCTGGGGCAGCAGAAACCCTTGGGCAGGCTCTGACTGGGCATGTTTGTAATGTGCAGTTACCATGGCCGTCGACAGATTGCGGTAAGCACATGTTTTGCAGACATTGCGGGTGCATCTAACGCACCCACAATGCTGCCATGCCACATTTTCTGCTTTTTCACTGTGTTATCTACCGGGGAAATGGTGTGCACACCCCCGACATATAATGCATGACTGTTGCATTAATACGTTACTATTTGCACTAACAACCTGCATTAGCTACAAAAGCCTAACACAGCTTAGTAAACATGCCCTAAGAGAATTATGGAGAACGAAGAGGTTATTTTCCATTCCCATTCCAACCAATAAAAGACTAGATGCAAGGAAACTAGGCAGACTGGTAAAGGAGAAAAAACACCAGAATGACATTGATAATAGAGATGTTAGTGCCAAGTGATTATTCTGTGAATTTTGTGGAGAGGTAGAAGATTCTCAAGTAATAAGAAATGCAGTCAGAGACAAAAGGATACAGAAATGCTTCCTATTATGTTGTTTGCACAGACCTGGTTAAGAGGACTTTCTAATCACAACTTTATAAATTGCCTATACATGCTACATCTTATGAACTCCAGAAGGAGGCTCTCTTAGGCGCAATGCAAGTACTATGGTGAGCACTAGCAGTAAATTTGAGACCAAGATCATACTTCACGCACCCTGGCTTAGGAGTGTCATTATTGTCATAGTTATCTGCACAAACAACCCATTTGGATAAAGAAGTGTGATAGTTGACATGGTATATTAATAGGTCCTTCTAAGCTGTCACTAAAGATTTTATTATATTTGTTTATATTTTATTAACACACTAGTTTAGCCACCATTTTGAGACATTTTTGCAATCTTGGTCTGTCTCTTATTCCCCAAACATGCCTGTTTCCTTTTCTCCTGGTCAACCTAAAAAGTAGGCTACAGTAAAACTAGAAGCATTCCTTTGTTCCTCAAAGCTTGGCTCTGATAAGGACACAGCTACATGCTGTGAAGCAGTTAGCAACTCAGTAGGAAACTAGTCAAGGACAGAACGGACTATCTCTCTTAGCACAGAACCCTTACTGTAAAAGCACGTTAGAAGTAATTGCATTTATGTTCAGCAGGACCATACCAAGCCCTGTGTGAGCGGTGCGGCCGCACAGGGCACAAAGACTTAAAGGGCGCATTTCGTCTCTCTGCCGTTGCTTTGCCGCCGCCACTTTTTTGGCGGCAGGCAGCAGCAGAGAGACAAAATGCGCCCCTTAAGTCTTTGCGCCGGCACACTAAGCATGTCTGGTTTCTCCAGGAGGGAGCAGACCTGCTTAGCGTGCTAGCGACTTGAAGATCGGGCACGCACTCCCTCTCCTGCATCCCCATAAAGTGTCTAAATGGAGGTGCGGGAGGGGGGTCGCGTGCCCGATGTAGAAGTCGCACAGGGCGCATTTCAATATCGGTACGTCCCTGATGTTCAGGATGTCACCCCCAGTTCTCACCTGCTTGTGTATGGGTGTCGGAATTCAAGTCCAAAACCTTAGTTCTCATGCATATTTTTGAAGGGCTTATTGGGACCCTTTGGCCAAAGTGATACTTTCATCCCTTCCTCACACCAATCTGTATTCCACATTCTTATCTCATCTCTCTTCAACTTGCCTTTTGTTCCTAAAAGAAACAGCCTGTAAAATAATTTGCTTTGTCCATGGGAAAAGTTCTAAGATGCCCACCTACTTTCCTTGTACCAGAAAATGTATAAAAAGTCTGTACATTACCAGAGAAGTGGTCACTTGTGGTTCCATTACTTGTGACCCTTTGCTGCAACAAAGAATAAATTCGCTTTTGCCTTGCAGATTGGTATTTTTTTGTCTATTTTCCCCACTAAAGTTCGGACCCAAGTGAGAGAAAGGATTGGGGCCCAATTTGGGGCAGCTCTCCAATAATAGTTATGTCAGTCAACTTTTTTTTTTTAAATGCTGTCAAGTCAATGCTGACTCCTGGCAACCCAGCAGCCCCTGGGTTTTCTTGGCAAGGTATGCCTGGAAGTAGCTTGTCAGGCTTTTTCTTCCAAGGCAATGGAGGGTAAAGTGATTTGGCCAAGGTCAGAAGGAGTGTTGGTGGAAATTAGAACCGTGATCTCTTGAGTTGTTAGAACCACTAGGCTACTCCTCCACTCCTGGGCCTCTATAATGGTCATTAAATAAAAAAAGAAACTAAAAAGGACTATTTTTCCACTCTCATCTCCTCTTCTATCAATTCCTCCAGCCAGCTGTATTCCATTTTCCGTTCTTTGTTTGCCCCTCATTCTTCGACTACTCTCCCCCTCCCTTGTCCCTCCAGACCCCGCCTCGTTGGCCTCTTTTTTCACCTCTAAAGTCCACTCCCTCCGTCTCAGTTTTCCTGCTTGCCCTCCTCCCCTCTCCCCCCTCCCTTAGCCCCATCCCCCTCCTCTCCCTCCTCTCCCTCTCCTCCTTCCCCCCCCTCCCCTCTTCCTCGTTCCCTCCCCTCTCCCATCATTGGTCCTCCTTTGAACCTATTTCCGCTCCAGTCCTGTCTAGAACCTTCTTCTCAAATTGCAAAACCACCTGCTTTTCAGACCCTATTCCCTCCCATTGGATTTTTGATCCTTCTTTGGCCCTCTCTCCCACGTTCTTTCCATCATAAACACTAGTCTGTCCTCTGGTACCTTTCCCACCCCCTGGAAGCATGCCATCATTCATCCCATTCCAAAAAGGGTCCCTGGATCTGTCGTCTCCCTCCAGTTGGCACCAATTTCCAATCTCCCTTCCTTTCCAAGCTCCTATAAAAACTTGTCTTTACCCAACTGTCCTCCCACCTCGAATCTTCCCTCGCACTGCACCCTCGGCAATCTGGTTTCTGCTCTGGCCACAGCACTGAATCCATCCTTCTTTCCCTCCTCAATGAATTGCATACTGCTCATGATCATGGTTCCTTCTCTCTTGCTGTCACACTCAGTCTTTCTGCCGCATTCGACCTCGTCGAACATCGCACCCTTATCTCTCGTCTGCATGACACTGGCTTCTCAGGAACTGTTCTTCGCTGGTTCCGCTCTTTCCTCTCAGGTCGCTCCTTCTCTGTTCACACTGGGCCCCTCTCTTCCCCCTCCACCCCTCTTCCCTGTGGTGTTCCTCAGGGCTCTGTTCTCACTCCTCTCCTATTCAATATATTTCTTACCCCCCCCCTCACTCTTCTAGTTCAACAGCATGGAGTCTCTGCTTATTACTAAGCAGACAATTTCTTTCTTCTTTACCACACTGACTCTGCCTCCCCCCGACATCTCTCCTCTCAACAACTGTCTCTCATCTGTGTCATCCTGGCTTTCTTCCAACTTCCTCCACAACAATCTTTCCAAAACATCAGCCAACTGGTTCACCGCTGGAAGCCCCGCCCCCTCTCGTTCCCCAGTTATTCTCTTCTCCTATCCCAATAGTTTCCTCCCTGTGCTACTTATTTATTTATTTATTTATTTATTTCAATTTTTTATATACCGCGCTATTTACAATCAGCGCGGTTTACAGAGAACCAAAGACCAGAACAACAGGCTGTTCGGTATTACATAAAACAGGAAAATAAATTTGGATAAGATAAACATGGATAATATGGGGGTAAAACTATATACATTGAACTATATACATAGAATATTGATCTGCTAATTCGATCACATGAGAGAAGTATTTATGTAATATTATCAATAATGTTTGGAAAAGGAGGGGATTCTGTTAAGTTTGTGGTGAATATTATGTGGGGTAGTATTTGATGAATAAGTTATGTTTGAGGGCCTTTCTGAATTGGACTATGCCGGTTATGGCACGAATTTCGGGTGGTAGGGAATTCCAATGTTTTGGTGCGCAAAACATGAAGGCTCTGTTCGCTGTTGCTTGGCTACAGGTTGTTATGGCCTTCGGCATCATTAGGGTGTTTTGTCGCTATTTTCTTCTGGTTCTAGTTGGAGGTAAAAATTGTGTGAGATCAGTTAGAGAGTTTGCAGATAAACCATGTATGGCCTTGTATGTGAGAATTAGGGTTTTGAATATGATTCTGCCTTGTATCGGGAGCCAGTGAAGATGTTTGAGAATTGGTGTCACGTGACTACTCCTGGATACTCCTTGTAGAACCCTTGCAGCAGTGTTCATGGCAAGTTGAAGAGAACTTAGGGTGGATTGTGGGAGACCTTGTAGAATTGAATTTGCGAAATCAAAATGTGGTAGGATGAGTGCTTGGAAGATGGTTCTAAAATCGTCTGGGTCCAGTAATGAGCGTAGATGCCTGAGTGTGCGTATCTTGAAGTATACAGCCTTTGTTATATTGTTAACGTGTGATTTCATATTGAGACGGTGGTCCAGTGTGACTCCAAGGTATCTTATTGCTTCCTTGGTGGATAGATCAGCTCCTTTGACGCTTATTTGTGCTGGTGGAATGAAGTTAGGGTCTCTTGTAACAAAGAGAACTTCAGTTTTCTTATGTTGGATGCGGAGGTTCTGTGAGAGGAGCCACTCTGATACGGCATTGAAGCAATTTATTATGGGAAGTAGATCCAATTGCATTGTAGAAAATGGCATATAAAGTAGGATGTCATCTGCATATATCATACCTTCCACGTTGAAAGATCTGATGATATTGCAGATGGGTTGCATGTAGATGTTAAACATGAGAGATGAAAGAGATGACCCTTGTGGTACTCCTTGTTTTTGGTGGAAAAGGTTTGATTCTCCTGTTGCAGATTTTACATATTGCATTCTGGTGTCCAGGTAAGATTTGCACCATTCCAGCGCTGAACTACCGATGCCTTTTTCCTTCAATCGTGTAATGAGTATCTCGTGATTTACCGAATCAAACGCTGCTGCAATATCTAAGAAGATTAGCACGACGCCTTGGCGGATGTTGTCTATATTGGTGAGTATGTTATTGAGGAGGGTGGTGAGGAGTGTTTCAACTCCATGGTGTTCTCTGAAGCCATGTTGAAAGTGGTCGAGAGGAGCTGTGGAGTCTATGTGGTCTTGAATTTGGCGTTGCACTTCTTTTTCAAAAATTTTTGCTAGGAGGGGAATGCTGGCGATAGGTCTGTATGAGTCAGCCCTTTTAGGGTCTAATTTGGAATTTTTTAATAATGGTCTGATGGATGTGAGCTTTAGAGCAGATGGGAATGATCCAGTTGAGAAAGAAAGGTTCATGATTCTTGCAATGAATGGGCTGAATACACTTCTAAGGTCCTTTATTCAGAAGGCTGGGCAAGGATCGGTTTGAGCGGTGGAGGTATTGAGTGAGGAGATTATGTCTTCAATTTGTTTAGCTGAGGGTGCATACAGTGAAGATAAGGTGTTTTGGCAAGTTGATTCTTGAATAACTGTATTCTGTAGCTCATCTGTCTGTAGGAGTTTAGATTGCAAGTACTCAGCAAATTCTTGTGGGTGAATATCACATTTTTGTTCTGAAGATGGTTCATTAGATAAAGATTTTACTAGGTTGAACAGATCACAAGGTTTGTTTAGTGATCTTTTGAGCATATCTGTGTGATACTGCTTCCTTTTGTTTGTGATTGCTTCACGGTGAGTTGCTAAATAGAGATTGTAGGCTGTACGATCATCAATGGCCAGTGATCGGCGCCAGCGTTTTTCGAGTCTTCTGAGGTGCATAAGAGAAGATCGCAGATCGGGCGAGAACCAAGGAGCTGAGGGTCTTTTCCTTGATGTGTTTTTGTGTGGTAGCATAGCAATGGTTTTGAGGCTGTTATTCCAGGCTTCAATTGCTTCTTCCAGGTTAAGTGTTGTATTGCTGAGGAGTGGTTGGGTGTTTGTCATTATAACATCCTTATTGAAGGGCCGAAAACCTCTTGATGGGGCTCTTAGTGTGTTGTCAAGGTTTCTGTTGTTTAAAGAATGAGTGTTGTCCAAAGGAATTTGTAGGATTATTAGTTTATGGTCTGACCATGGCACATCATTGATAGATTTTATAATGTTGCTGTTTTGTGCAGAAGCCGATTGTGGTGCGAAGACCATGTCAAGGATGTTTCCTTTGATGTGAGTGGGCTCCAAGATTAGTTGTTGATATCCAAGAGTTTCGATGGCATTGAGGAATGCAGAGGACTGATGTTGTTGTAGTGATGGGAGATTGAGATCCCCCAATATCCAGTTTGGAATGTTAATGTTACTGGTATTGGCAGCAATGTCTAATATGGTAGGCAGGTTATCTGGGGAGCTTGAGGGGGTTCTGTAAATCAGGTTGATGGAGCATTGCTTGTTCACTATGGTGATTGTTTCCATATTGTCTGAGCTGTAGGAGTTAGTTGTATTGAAAAGGAGTTCAGACTTGGTGAGAATGAGTGCACCTCCTCCCTTCTTATTTTCTCTGTGAGATGTGTGTATGGAAAAATTTGGTGGAATGAGTTGGTTAATAAGGACATTATCTTCTTTTGATAGCCAGGTTTCTGTGATCAAGAGTGCGTCCAGGTTGTGAAGTGTAACTATATCTTGGATTACAGGCCATTTTGTTTTTATCGAACGAGCGTTTATAAGGGCACATTTTAGGCTTTTGGAAGGCAGGGAGACTTGTTGCTTTGGGTTACTGGTTTGGAGTAATGCAATGTGAATCAAGTGGGAGTGCCGTATTCGAGCTTCCCTAGCTGGATAATGGTACGAGTTACTTGACCATTTCTTTGCGTAGTTTTTGAGGATGGGGATAGAGTGGTGGAAGAAGAGTAGGCTGAGGAGGTCCCGAGCCAGTCTGTGAGAAGGTAAAAACTAAGAAGAGTAAAGAGGTGATGACACATTTTGGCTTCTTGTGAAGAAGTTATTAGATGTTGAGAGAATTATGTGTCAGATTAAAATTGTTTACAATTGATTAGGAAATAGAAGCTGTTATGGTACAATGCAGGGAATTGTAAAAAACTGTAATAGCTGTAGCAATGTCAGTAATAGTGCAAAAAACGGTAACTGTATCAGGTGGCAGTTATAGTGCAATATAGTACAATACAGGCAACTGTAATAGATGGTATAGTACAATGCAAGCGGCTGTAGCAATGGCAGTTATTACAAATATTACAAATACAGGCAACTGTAACAAGTCAGGCAATACAGGCAACTGTAATAATCTGTCTAGAGAAGAGGTTAATTCAGTCTTATGGATAGTGTATACTTGCTGTGCATGTATATGCTGGTGAATGCAGGGTGGTCCTGTGGTAGAATGGTAGTGGAGCTGTGGAAATTCTTGGATGAGTCCTAGGTTTTTTGCGAGGACCTTTGCCTAAGGGCCGTGCCAAAGGGCCCTCTGGCGAGGCCCTCAGGCGCGGGCCCGACAGGCGCGGGCCCGCCTGGCGGCGGCTGCTCTTCTACCGCTGCTTGGCCCCTCCCACAACCCCGATTGGGTTGGAGGGCTGAGCGGCGTGGAAGGAATGGCTGCTCAGTGATCTACCCCGACCGGGGGAGCCGAAGATGGCTGGTCACAGAGGGTTCTTTCCCGCCGGCGGCGGCTGCTCTTCTACCGCTGCTTGGCCCCTCCCACAACCCCGATTGGGTTGGAGGGCTGAGCGGCCTGGATGGATGGCCTGCTCAGTGCTCTACCCCGACCGGGGGAGCCGAAGATGGCTGGTCACAGAGGGTTCTTTCCCGCCGGCGGCGGCTGCTCTTCTACCGCTGCTTGGCCCCTCCCACAACCCCGATTGGGTTGGAGGGCTGAGCGGCCTGGATGGATGGCCTGCTCAGTGCTCTACCCCGACCGGGGGAGCCGAAGATGGCTGGTCACAGAGGGTTCTTTCCCGCCGGCGGCGGCTGCTCTTCTACCGCTGCTTGGCCCCTCCCACAACCCCGATTGGGTTGGAGGGCTGAGCGGCCTGGATGGATGGCCTGCTCAGTGCTCTACCCCGACCGGGGGAGCCGAAGATGGCTGGTCACAGAGGGTTCTTTCCCGCCGGCGGCGGCTGCTCTTCTACCGCTGCTTGGCCCCTCCCACAACCCCGATTGGGTTGGAGGGCTGAGCGGCCTGGATGGATGGCCTGCTCAGTGCTCTACCCCGACCGGGGGAGCCGAAGATGGCTGGTCACAGAGGGTTCTTTCCCGCCGGCGGCGGCTGCTCTTCTACCGCTGCTTGGCCCCTCCCACAACCCCGATTGGGTTGGAGGGCTGAGCGGCCTGGATGGATGGCCTGCTCAGTGCTCTACCCCGACCGGGGGAGCCGAAGATGGCTGGTCACAGAGGGTTCTTTCCCGCCGGCGGCGGCTGCTCTTCTACCGCTGCTTGGCCCCTCCCACAACCCCGATTGGGTTGGAGGGCTGAGCGGCCTGGATGGATGGCCTGCTCAGTGCTCTACCCCGACCGGGGGAGCCGAAGATGGCGTGACCCTTGATTCCTCATTATCCTTTAAAGCTTATATTTCCTCAGTTGTTCAACGCTGCTTCTCTACCCTAAGACAACTCCTTTCTGTCCGTCCTTTTCTCTCTTCCTCTGTCATGGCCACTCTTCTTCTCTCCCTTGTTATCTCCCACTTAGACTACTGTAATGTCTCCCTGGCTGGTCTTCCTCAATCTCAGCTTCTACGCCTGCAACCAGTTCAGAACACTTTGCCCGTATTCTTACCTGCTCTTCATGTTTCAACCATGTCACTCCTCTCGTCATCCGTTTGCACTGGCTCCCGCTCACTTTTCAAATTCAATTCAAGTTCCTCATCTTTGTCCACAAATCTATTCACACCGGCACCCACCTCTATCTCGCCGATTTGGTCTGCCTCCACACCACCCACCGCTCCCTCCGTTCCATGCACGCAAACCGCATGATCCTCCCTTCCCCATTCCAAGGCCACCTGGAATCCACCCGCTCCTCCACCTTCTATTTCCTTGGACCCCAACTCTGGAACTTCCTTCCCCCAGTCCTCCTTCAAAAATGTCAAGGCCATCTTGAAAACCCACCTCTTCTGTACAGCTTTTGACCTTCCCCTACCCCATCTTCTCTCTCCCCCCCTCGTTGATGCTTAATCAGTTTGCCCCCTCCTTTCGCTTTTCTGCTCCTCATCTTTCCTCTATCAGCCTTTATTTTATTCTTTCCTATCAAACCTTCTGGTGTTCTTTTCTTTTTCTATCAGCTTTGTTTTATTTTTTGTGAACCGCTCAGCTGCTATCGTGATGGGCGGTGTATCAAGTTCTCTAATAAACATAAACATAAGATGATACTGTTTTATTGGACTACCTTAATACATTTATAGACTAGGTTTCAAAGCCTTCTTCCTCAGGTCAGGAAAGTATGGACAACAAATGTTGACACCAAAATATATAGGGGAATCAGTACAGCATTCCATCATTCCAAAGGGGGGGGGGGAGGGAAGGGGAGGTGGATGGATGGATGGTTGGATGGCTAATTAGAAGATGACCAGGCTGTAAATATTTATAGATTATAATGTGACAGGACTCATGGAGGGGATTCTCATACTACTAGTACATGGAACAAGCAGCTTCATACAAAACACCACAAATCTTTTGAAAAAGCTGAAGAACACTGAGAAAACTATCAACCGGTGCTCTCCTGGTTACAATGGTTATGGAAACACTATACATCAATATTCCCCATACAGATGGAATGACTGCATCTGACAAATTTCTTAAGGCATCTACCCTGGGCTGCCAATGCACACAGGAAAACTATTACAAAACTGATAGAATCCATTCTAGCTCAAAGTTACTTCAGCTTCAATAATGACATCTTTGTAGAAATCATGGGCACGGCTATGGGTATGAGGATGGCCTCCCAATATGCCAGCCTCTTCATGACAGAACTGGAAGAGACATTTTTCAAGAACTACAGTATCAGACTAAACCCTGTAAATACTACTAGTATATCAATGGCATTTTTATGATTTGGACTAAGGTAAAGGACTCTTTCAAACAATTTCTCAGTTCTTCTAATACATCCCATCCCTCAATCAGATTCAAAATTGACTACGTCACAGAAAAAGTTAACATCCTGGACACGATAGTTTCCATCAACAATGGCAATATACATATATCCATTTACAAGAAACTAGCTGAAAGGTGCAGCTACCTTCACTCACAACTGTTGTTCACAGCTATCACCCGGCATTATCTGCAAAAGCCTAACACACTTTAATAAACATGCCTCTAAATAACATTAGCTCCTGCAGCCTATCCACACATAATTAATCAAGAAGTAAAGGTTTGGTTAAAAAGCCAGGCTTTAGTCAGGTTGTTGAATACTGACTCCTTTATTTGTCTTAAAAAATAAAAATAAAGACTTTCTTGTAGATATTATTCCTATTGGAATTCTGCACAGTCATTCAAGATTTTGCACTTTTTGGTGATTTTTTTTCTGCATTGTATTTTAAATTAAGTATCATTCAAAAAACAATATGCTTTGTTATTTTGGCAAAGTATGCAGAATTTTGCATGATTCAGACCTTTGGACACAGAATTTTGAAATCTGTTTGCAGAATTCCAGCAGGGGTAAGATATGGAACACAGCAATGGAGTTTATATGGGGCTCTCATGGACAATGATAGAATGTAAAGAGTCACTTTCCCCACACATAGTTTGGATTGAATGGTCTTGTAAAGAGCAATGTGAGGATTGTAAACTTAGGTCACTAAGGGGCGTGTTCACTAAATCACACTAACTGTTAACACATGTTTTATTGTATGCTAACCAGCCTGCATGGAGTCACAATAACAATGTAAATGCAAAACACATAGCATGTGCTTAATTCCATGCTATTTGCCTAGTGCATGACAGAAAGGAGAATGAGTGGAATAGAGGCGGACCGTGGTCATTGTTTTCTTCTTACTATTTCTATACTTGGTTTCCCATTTTTTGAGTACCAGAATGATAGAGATCTGCACAAAAACAGGACCAGTTCTACACCATGGTACTCTAACACAATAAGACAATCCAAAAGAAAACTAAGGCAACTGGAACGTCGATGGAGACGCAAAAAATCAGAAAACACATTGAAACAATACCAGGAGATGCAAAAAGATTACAATAACCTAATAAACAAACATAAACAACAATACCACACAAAGCTTGTACTAAAAGCTTGTAATAAACCTAATGAGCCCTTCAACATTGTCCGCACCCTAACGAAAGACCCAACAATGAATTATGAAAGCAAAATATACCCACAAACCTTTGCTGGTCACCTAATAGCCAAGAACAGAACTAACACACACCATAAGAACATCCCCCTCATGGACACACCAGCAACAGATGGCTCTACAACTACCAATAAATGGAAGAACTTCAGCATTCCATCAATAAAACAAATAGAACAAAACCATCACTGCTCTAAACACCACCACCTCTCCATCGGACCCCTGCCCAGTAACTTGGATTAAATCCACCAAAGAAGAACTCAACACGTTCATCAAAAAGATAGTGAGCACCTCTCTCACCCAGGGTTACATGCCAAAAGCCCTCAAGCAATCTACTATCCACCCTATTCCTAAATCTACTTCATCCAACATTACCGACCCTTCAACATACCGCCCAATATCCAGCTTCCCATTCCTGGCTAAAATAACTAAAAAAAATTCTACAGAGACAGCTCCAAGACGAATTTGCCCCACTAGATCCCCACCAGCACAGATTCCGTCCACAACATGGTGTTCAGACACTACTCATACACCTATTCAATAACATAATCAAAGGAATAGACAAGATAAAGCAGGGATTCCTACTAATATTTATCAATATATCATCGGCATTCAACACAGTTTCCCATCACATCCTATTGAAATACCTAACAGAGATTGGACTACAAGATACCACAATTAAATGGTTCCAATCATACCTTAAAGACAGACAGCAAAGAGTAAAATCTGGTAACCTCACCTCAGAACCCTTCAAGACTACTCAAGGAGTTCCCCAAGGCTCATCATTATCAGCTCTCCTCTTCAACATCTATATTCAGCCCATATGCAAAATATTTAACAACCACAAGATACAATACGCCATATATGCTGACGACATCATGGCATATACCCCCTATTCAACTGGACTCCCCAGACTATACTACCATGTCAACCTGCATCCAAGAAATTACAACCTGGCTAACCAACAACAACCTAAACATCAACATAAAAAACCCTGAAGCAATTATCATCACAAGAGACTCCACATTCATTCCCCCTACTGCTATCAACATAGTCAGATACTTTGGAATGATTCTAGACAAGCAACTCACCCTCCAACCACATGTCAACAAGATATCCAGAACAGGTTTCTTCAAACTTGCAACACTCCGAGACTAAAACCCTTCCTCAATAGAGAACATTTCCGTACAGTATGCCAGGCCATCATTACACCCCTACTGGACTACTGTAATATACTTTTCCAAGGTCTGCCTAAACAAAGCACCCACCTCCTACAAATAGTCCAGAACACTGCTGCCCACATTATTACTAGTGCTTCAATACAAGACCATATAACCCCAATACTACAAGATCTACACTGGCTACCAATCTCCTCATGGGCAAAATATAAATCAGCGCTCACCATCTTGAAAATTAAAACAACATCTCAGCAGGAATACTACAAGAACTCATTGGAACCAAAACAAACAAAAGACCAGACAGAAACAGTACAAAAAAAAGCATTATAACACCTACTCTATTCACAAGAACAAACAAATCCACATCCATGTGAGCCTTCTCTCTTGCTGCCCCTGCTATCTGGAATGTCCTCCCAGATAATCTAAAATCAACAACAGATATAAAAGATTTCTGGAAGCTACTTAAAACCACCCTATTCATTGAACAACTCAATGAAGACCAACAATCCACCCTAACCACCCCACAAAACGAGTTAAACAAGACATGACATCCACAACATAAAAACATCCTATTACTCTATTAAAATGTATATAGCCCAATGTACAGTAGATAGCTCAACCTGTACATATTGCACCCCAAATCAAGATTTACCTATCCACAAACTCAAGAACACTACCTTCATAACCACTGCATGCCGACACCCCTGCACTACCCTAATTGATTGGTTTTCAGTGAAATCTGCTTTGATTCAAGATAAAGCAGGATATAAATACCTTTAAATAAATAAAATAAATAAATACAATAAAATGGAGGCCGTGTATACTCATAGTGGATATCCTGAACTCCCGACTGGCTGAGAAGCCCCCAGGACAGGTTTGGGAACTATTGGCCAATAATTGACACTATTACAGGTTCACATTGACAGAAATACCCCCCTCTACCCCCAACCACATGGATTCCACCCTATATACTGAGTCGAAACACTGATGATGTCCCTCAACACTCTACTAAAAGGCATTCAAAACATCACTCAAGGTTTCCTATTAATCTTCCTCGACATCTCGGCCGCATTTGACACCGTCAACCACTACATCCTTCTTCAACGCCTTCAATCAACCAGTATCCAAGGAACAGTTCTCCAGTGGTTCAACTCATACCTAACCAATAGACAACAACAGATAAAGATCGTAACAAACACCTCCACTCCATACCAACAAATGCAAGGAGTACCTCAAGCTCCACCCTTTCCACTTTCTCTTCAACATCTACCAAGTGAAAAGCGGTATATAAACCTTGCTAAATAAAAAAATAAATACATAAATATTATCTTTTTCATAATTTTTCATATGATATGCAATATTTGCAAACAAACAGTGGGGGAAAAGTTAAAGCTACTTTTCCTATTTAGCTTTTTTTTTTCAAGGTAAATGGCAACACCCATGGACTCATATAGTGATATGCTGAATTTCCTCCGCACTTGTTATGTGTGATAAGTTTCATTTGCCCTTGACCAACAATAGATGAAGAGTTTATCCTGACAGTTCTTTCTTCCACAGTTATGTCAGTCTGTGAACTGACCAGATTAACTGCTCTCATAATCTCTAAAGAGCTGCCAGCATTTATGAGGAGAAGCCATGTTAGCATTTATTCTGAAATTCCTTTTCTGCATCATATTTATACTTTGCTGAAGCTTCATGCTGGTTGTATTTGACCTGTGACGTGATGTCATTATGTCATGTTGAAAACTTTGTGAGAAATAAGTTATCCCCCTTTAAAAAGTATCTAATCAATTGGCTATGCTTGAGTTAAATCTTACTATGCAAGCTGTTATTCCAGACTAAATATTACAAATCAATTGTTAATAAATATCTAGTCTGTCTTTCTGAGACTTATTATCCTTAAATGTCACATACAACACTGTATCTATTACTTATTTTGTTCCCTGTAAATAGTTCTTGCTTGTTCCATGTAATGTAATATAGTTGTTATGGTTCTAAGATGTTCACTGTAAAAACAGACACCTGTCTGTTATGTTACCTTGTTCTATGTAAACCGCATTTGATCTTGGGAAGATGCGGTATATAAGAAACTGTTAATTAAATTAAAATTAAATTAAATTATAGTCATAATTTATGAACTGACTTTTAAATCCCATCAGAGTTGTAGTAGGAATAATTGTTGGTAATTCCTGACCTGCTGGCACAATTTTACAACATGGTAGTGGAAGAGCAGGAGCAATGAAAAATCACACCTTCCCCTATCTGGGAATTTAGCTGTGATGGGGCAAAATCTGGGAAGGCACATCCAGGGCACAGAAAGGCACTGAGCTTACTGAGGTGGCAGGGCACCACTTCCTAACAGGTTTTTTTTTCTTTACGTGACTATTCAGAGGCAGACGGTTTTGACGGTTAGGGATCTGACATTTTCCAATTTTGTGAATATAAGTAAATACAAGTCAGGCAGATGGGGCAAGACCTGATCGCCAAAGGTAACATGGTATTGGGATTTAACCTATTCCACTCTCACTGAGGTATATCTGGTTTGAGAGGGAGGAGATGGGCTGATGCACTCAGTCCAGTGGGGTGACTATTGCCTCATGCATTCAGATGCCAAATAGATGGCCAGGACTGTAAGTTGTGTGGCATCGGGATGCCTAGTTACAGGGAAGAAAAGGCAAAGGTGTAGGGAGATAATGATGTTTATCAGCCCTCCAGTGGGACATCGTGTTGAAGGATTGTCTTTTTTATGATGTTGTTCTATGTGCCTGAAGTCTAGGAGGCTTAAAGGCGAACTGCTGTTTGGACATGGAAGTGGGCCACACAAGCCACTGGAGTAGATGAGTAGGAGGGGAAGGCTACCATATTCCATTATGGTTCTTGTAACTTTCCTTGCTACCAAATAAAGATTTTTTTTCTCTCTATTCATTTCTCTGTATTTGACAGGATGTATGAGGGGTGAGAAGTAAAGCCAAGTTACTCTTGGTGCCTATGTTGTTCCCATAACTTCCTTTGCAGGAATCATTATCCGATATCAAGCCAAAACAATACAAGCATGGTATAAAGTTATGTTCACCTGAGGTCTTGGTCCTTTGGAAGCCCAGGGACTCTCTTTACAAGAACCTTCTGCTCTACCAGATTCTCCTATGCTCAGAATTCGCTTTCTACAGTGTCTAATTAACTGCATAAACTATTTCAGACACTGTAGTTGATGGTGCTGTCCTCCGCAACCTCTTCCCCTGCCTCTTCACTGTCTTCGACTGAGGCCTTTGCCACTTTTTTCTATAATAAGACTGCATCCTTACTTTCCTCCTGTTCCCGCAACCTCTTTGTCCTTTGTTAATGTGTTCCTACCCAGAGTCTAGTCCCCCTGCCAATTCTAGTCCTCCTCCTAGTTCTTTGCTCCCCCCTGCAAACCCGCTTCTTCGCCCCACCCCCTTCCCTTCCCTTTCACTGTCTGGTCTCTGTTCTCTGTTCTCTGCTTTTCCCTTGGCGAGAATATCTTTGCTGTTTGCATTTCCCTCTCCTTTTTGTCCCCTGATCTTCCTATCATATGAGGCAACTATAAAATATTTTGCTTCCCAGCATTCTCCCTCTCTTCCAGCTCAGTCTCTTCTCCAATCATGTTCCTCCCTGCTGAAAACATTCAATTATTCACCTATTCCTGAAGAAACCATCCCTGGATCCTTTCTTGATCTCCAACTACAATGCCACCTCTAATCTTCCTTTTCTTTCTAAGGTCTTAGAACACACTGTCCTTCACCAGCTAGCACCTTTCCTCATCAAGACTCTTGTCCTGCACCCTTGGCAAGCAAGGTTTTGTGTGAGTCATAGCACAGAAACCCTGCTTACTGCCCTTCTGAATGAGGTCAAGGCCATTTTAGATCATGGCCATTCTGTCATTCTGGTTTCCCTCAATTTCTTTTATTTTTCATCTCGTCAATCATGTTTATTACCTCATAGGCTCTCTGACATTGACATCCACAATACTGACTTCTCCTGCTTCTCTTTTCTATTTACAGAACTGCTTTTTTTTCAAGTTTGCTCTGGATCTTCTCTCTCCTCTTGCTTTCTACTCTATTCCAGTGTCCTCAGGGCTCTCTACTGGCACCTACCCTGATCAACATTTTCCCTTCCCCTTTGGCCCTCCTAATTAATTCCATTGGCTGTAGCCCCTACATTTACGCAGAAGATATTCAAATCCTCTTTACTGCCCATATGTCTCTTTATGATATCTCCCTCCTGCAGGAATGTCTTCAAAACCATTACTACCTGGTTTAAAGGCCTCTATCTCTAAGTATGAATCTACGCTGCTCTCCTCCCCAGATTTCATCTGCCCTTTCCCTCATAAAATTCTACCCAACTCTCCCCTTCATTACCAGGGCTCTATCAAGACCCCTGGTTTTATGTGGATGCTTCCCTCTCATTTCATTATCAGGTCAAAGCCATAGTGGCTAAATATATTTTTGCTTGTAGAAGCGCATTCTGCCCTCATTGTCTCTCAGCTTACCCAATGGCTTTTGGTGCTCTTTATTTCTCAGTTAGATTATTGCAGTACACATTATCATGGTCTCCCTGTTCGTACTTATCTACATCTGAACATAAGAACATAAGATATGCCATACTGGGTCAGACCAAGGTCCATCAAGCCCAGTATCCTGTTTCCAACCGTGCTAATCTAGGTCATAAGTACCTAAGAGTTTCCCAAAAGACACAGGTTCCTCAATGCTTGTATTGGATCAAGCAGTGATATTCTGGGTCCATTTTAATAATGGTTTATGGACCTTTCCTCCAGGAACTTGTCCAAACCTTTTTTAAACCCAGCCACACTAACAGCTTTTACTACATCCTCCAGTAACAAATTCTAGAGTTTGATTACACATTGAGTGAAAAATATTTTCTCTTTTAGACTTAAATAAGTTACCCTGTAACTTCATTGCATGTCCTCTAGTCTTTCTATGTTCTGATGATGTAAACAATTGATCTACGTTTACCCGTTCTACTCCATTCATTAATTTAGAGACCTCTATCATATCTCCCCTCAGCTGTCTCTTTTGAAGAGCCCTAACTGTTTTAGCCTCTCTTCATAGGAGTATTGTTCCATCCCCTTTACCATTTTGGAGGCTCTTCTATGTACCTTTTCTAATAACGCTATATCCTTTTTAAGATACAGTGACCAGAATTGCACACAATATTCAAGGTGAGGTCGCGCCAAGGAACGATACAGAGGCATTATAATATCCTTTGTTTTATTCTGCATTCCTTTCCTTATAATAGCTAGCATTCTATTTGCTCTCTTGGCCGCTGCTGCACACTGGGTGGAGGGTTTTAACATGTTATCCTCGATGACGCTTAAATCTTTTTCCTGGGTGGTGGTTCCCAATGTGGAACCTTGCATCATGTAACCATAGTTTGAGTTGTTCTTTCCTAGGTGCATAACTTTGCACTTGCATGCCCATATTACATTTCATCTGCCATTTGGATGCCCAGTCTTCCAATTTATCAAGATCCTCTTGCAATTTTCCACAATCCTCATGGGTTTTAACAACTTTAAATAGTTTTGTGTCATCTGCAAATTTGATAACCTCACTAGTTATTCCCTTTTCCAGGTCATTTATTAATGTCAAAAAGCAGCGGACCCAGCACAGATCCCTGGGGTACTATACTATTCACCTTTCTCCATTGGGAAAATTGGCCATTTAGGACTGGGGTTTCTAGTCCCACTGGTGCTCCTTGTGGTCTTGGGCAAGCCACTTAACCCTCCATAGCCCATGTTCCCCGTTAAAATAGTTATCTCCAAGTTATAATGCCCTGTTCAATGTAATTTCAGTTTGTTCAATGTAAACCGCCTTGATATCATGAAAGGCAGTATATAAGAAATGTTAAATAAAAATAAATAAAATAAATAAATAAATTTAGCCCTACCCTCTGCTTTCTGTCTTTTTAACCAGTTCCCGATCCACAATAGTACACTGCCTCCTATCCCATGACTTTTTAATTTTACCAAACGTCTCTGATGAGGGATCTTGTCAAAGGCTTTCTAAAAGTCCAAATACACTATATCAACTGACTCACCTTTGTCTACCTATTTATTCACACTTTCAAAAAAATATAACAGATTAGTAAGACAAGATCTTCCTTGTCTAAAGCCATGTTGGCTGTCTCCCATTAAGCTAAGACTATTTACATGTTCAGTAATTTTGTTCTTTATAATAGTTTCTACCATTTTTCCCAGTCCAGTACTGATGTCAGGCTCACCAGTCTGTAGTTTCCTGGATCACCCCTGGAACCCTTTTTAAAAATCGGCATTACAATCTACATTTGCTAAGATGATTAACGGTGCCTGGTGATTCAATCATGTCACACTTCTACTCATTTCTTTTTACTGGTATTCATCACACTTCTCTTGTAGTACAAGATCCTGATACTTTGCCTGCTCCCCATTTATCCTGATGCTCTCTTATGTTCATACACATCTTCACATCAGCTTCAATCCTCCAAGGCCCACACTTCTCTCCCTCCCCCTTCCTTCTGCTCTCTGTCTCGAAGTCTAACACTACTGCTCTTTCTCATCTCAACGTTCCCATCTCTGCATTTCCCTCTCACTTCACCTCGGACTAGAACCCTCTCTACCAAAATTCAAAAAGGAAGTCAAAACCTGACTGTTCCACTCAGTCTTGCCAGACATCCCCCTATTTAATTACTGCCTCACATCACTTAGCCCTGTACACCATTCTGATACTCCTGTCCATTCTCTACTCGAGCCTTACCTCTACAGGGTAATCCCACCCATTCCCTGACTGGTTCTGCTTTTTGCACTCTTTTTCTCTCTCACTCTTCATCTTACTCTCTCCTCTTCGCCTTGCTATTTCTAGCCCCGCATTTGTATCATAAACTGTTTTGATGGCTGTTGCGTCCTTGGGTGCTATACTAAATTCCTGAACAAATAAATAAATACATACATTCATTTCTTTTCCTCAAAACAAGTAACTGTCAGATCTGACTTGCCCAAGGCATTACCCTGTATGCATAGTATAAAGAATACCTATAAAAGTAATAAAGACATTTCAAAAGTACCCACAGATCACTAAAATGTTTCAGCAATGAGTGTGCTGTTGTGAGCAAGGCTACTGAGAAAGCTATTCAGATAACTTACTGGATACCAACTACTACCATAAGCTGATGGATGAGGTAATTGCAAATTAGAGAAAAGAGCTTGAAGTTCTCATCTAGTACTCGTATGTTTTCAATCATATCTAAGAGCCACTTACAAAGACATAACTAACTTTCTCAGAAAAATCAACACCTGAAAAGCACATTGTTGACAGTCTAGTCACCACCACAGAGGATTCATTATCACAGCACTTTTTTATTTTAATGAGCTAATACAACAACAATTCTGCTTTATATTTCATTGATAACACATTTTCACAACTTATGGGGACTGGAATGGGTAAACCAAAGGAATCACAATATGCCAGAACAGTTGAAGATGACATTCCTAACCAGCTATAGCACAACCTACTGGTACACTTTCAATACATAGAAGATAGTTTTCATCTGAGCAAAATGTGAACTTATCTTCAAAGAATGTTATAAGAACTATAAGAGATTCCAGTCCCTCACTACATTTATTTTGGCACATTCTACCACTTGTTGAATCAAAATGGTTGGTATTTTGATTTGTTTTATTTTTCTTTTGTGATTTCATAGACAACTACATCCCGTGTTTCTCCTGATTAGAGTTGTTTGGTTTCACTTACTTGTCTGCTGTCATAACCTCCTGAAACTATCTTGTTGAAACGTGCTCTCCATATCTCTAATTGCAGCATTTACCTACACTCACAATTGTATTTTCACCTTTTGTTTTCTACTTTATTCTACAATATGTGGTATACCATTTCAGAGCACCCTGTTTAGAATGCCATAAAAATGTAATATAATAAATAATGATGATGAGCCACATTAACAATATACCTGAATATAGCACAGAGAAAATAATTAGGTTGTCAGCTGGTGTGTAAGATAGAGGAGTCCTTTACTAATGGGCGCTAGCTGGCAGTGCTTGTTCTGGTGCGCGCTAAAGTTGAGCTGGGATGCTCATAGCCATGACAGCACAGGATGAATCACCATGCTGACTACAACCTGCTGTAGAGGTGTGAGTGGGTGGGGTAGGGGCAGAGAATGGATGTTGTGGCTTGGCGCTAACTGCATTAGTGCGGGTTCACCAAATGCCACCTTGATAAGTGATGTTAGGTGTACCCGCACTAATCCAGCAATTGTTAAAGGACAGGGCTCCACATTAACTGCCAGGGAAATGTTTTCCACAGCCTCAAACAATTAACAGGGAGGTGTTGCAACCTAATATGCCATAGTGTTAGTGCTATTGGTAATGAGGTGCAACAGCTTAGCGTTCCGTTAGTAAAAGACACCCAAACTCTGCTTGAAACAATGGTTTGCTTCACTATATTATTCTAATATTGATTTCCAAAAGCATTACAAATATTGTGAAAAATTTGTATGAAAAAACAGATTTGACCAAGAATATATAGATAGCAATATGTATGCATAGATAGATAGAAATGGATAACATATGTGTGTGGGAGGTGTGTAATAATTTGAATCAACAATTACATATACATGCACACACAGTGGCTGGGTGAGCAAGACATCAGGATTTGATTCCCACTGGCCCTCCTTGAGGCCTTGCATAAGTCACTTTACCCTCTATTGCCTTGGAAGAAAGACCTGGCAATCTACTTCCGATCACACCCAGCTAAGAAACCCGAGGGCTGCTGGGTCACCAGGAGTCAGCACTGACTGCATTTTTGCATTCACATTAGCGCTCTCTAATATTTGTGATATTTGAAGAAATTGTTTTTAGAATAACAAAGTGAAGCAAATTGTAATCTAAAAAACTAAGGGGCCTTTTTAATATGTTTCTGCACTTAGCGCATGTTTAGAGTGAAAATTAATGTGCGAAAACTGCAAAGCTTCTGCAGCAAACTGCTAAGGACATGACCAGCAGGTTTTCAACAGTGGATGACACAATAGTGCATGCTACTATTGTTCTTGCTGTGGCTGCAGTTGCCTCCACCTATTGAGATGGAGGTAATTATACCCATGTTAATTGCATTGACAGTCACTGCATTATAGGTACCCTGCACTATCCGCAATGTGCTCACCACATACACTCCACCCCAAACCCACCCATTCCCCACTCCAATGTGCAAGTAGCAGTTAGCAGGAAATCGGTATGTTGTACTTATTATTCCCCTGCATTAATAGTTATAGTGGACCCGAGTACATAGTTACAGGCCACTAAAACCTGCACTAACTGCCTAGCATACTTTACTAAAATACTGAGTTTCTTCCCTACTAAAGTATTCCTTGGTTGTAGGTGTACAAAGGAGAGATAAATGTGTGTTTTCCATATAAGCATAATACCCATGCACACATTGCACTTTAAAAGAAATGATTAATTGCAATTATAAGGGAATTATCATATATCTGGGTTTAAAAAATCATGCGGGCTGATATTTAAAGTTCCAGATATTTAAACACCATGGGGTTCAGCCATGGCATTTTATATCAACTGGATATTCATCGCTGATATCCAGATAGTCACTGGTGTTGAATGTCCAGAAAGAGCAGCTAACAGTAGCCACTTTGCAGATAGAGGTAGGGCCTGATGTTGAGTCAGACCTCTAACCCGATACTCAATGCCACAGCAATGGCACTGAAAAACTGATGATCACTGCAGACACAGGAAGCCACCGAGGTTAACCAACAAATCTGAAAGTTCACCACAAAAACCCCTAAAGTTAATTTTTCTATTCTTTTGTCGGAGCCAACTGTAGAAGAGGTGGTATGAATTCACCACTCTCACCAAGCAGTAAGCTACATTTTATTCAATATAGGTTCTTCACCAGTTAAAAACTACAAATTAAAACACTTATCTTATTTGATTTGAAAACACTCCACCGGAGAAGTAAAATGCTCCCAAAAAATCTTCCTTTGCTTCCTTTTTTTGGGAGCAATTTACTTCTCTGGTGGAGTGTTTTCAAATCAAATAAGATAAGTGTTTAATTTGTAGTTTTAACTGGTGAAGAACCTATATTGAATAAAATGCAGCTTACTGCTTGGTGAGAGTGGTGAATTCATACCACCTCTCCTACAGTTGGCTCCGACAAAAGAATAGAAAAATTAACTTTAGGGGTTTTTTGTGGTGAACTTTCAGATTTGTTCCTTTATTTTGTTCACACATTGGGGTAAAATATTTTGGACCGAGGTTAACCAGGCAGCAGTGATAATGCATGCTGCCCGGTTAGCTCATGTGCCTTAAAGATAGGTGAGGGTTTTCCACGCCTATCTTTTAGGAGCAGGCTGCTAACCAGGCAAAGTGGTACTGCATTTTGCCATTTGATTAATTTTGCAGTAGGCAACAATAGCAACTGATGCAAAAAGAATAAAGTCGGACACTCTTATAGCCAAATCTTGAAATTTTGCCATTGCTGCATTGTACTTTGGCATGAATGTAGCTAGAAATTAAAAGATTAAATCAACAAAGAGAGAGAATATCAGTTCTTACAACAACAAAAAAAAATAGAACATAAGTGAGAGCAAAGGAGTAGCCCACAGCACTGGAAATAACAGATAAATCACCCAACCGTACATTAGGGCTATGACCCAAGAATGGAAGAAATACATACGAAAAAAGCTTTGGAATATAACAATAGTTGAAAGATATTAAACGTATCACAATGCATAATAATATGCCAGTGATTAATACATAGAAAATATTTAAGTCTGATTCTATTTGTGAAGCACATCCAGAGAAAATATTTTTGGAAAGATGCCTCTAAATCATAGAGGAAACCTGCACCTCTGATTAATTCACATGGAACCCTCTGTTAGAATGTCTAACAGACAAAAGGTAAACAGCTTATCTAGCCAAAATATTCCTTCTTCTCTATTGCTGCTTTAAAAATGTAAAAATGCAAAAGAATGTTCAAATTGTATGATAAGGATGAAAAGACAACAGGAGGGGTGTTTTCTTTGTTCATTTTTTAATACCAGCATGCAGACAGAAGCAAAAGTATTCAGGGTTCATGAATCTGGAGAGTCTGTTTGCACTGAACAATACAAAGAAAGTCAAAACCTCTAGAAAAACCAAACATCTGATGGAAGGCTGAAGGAGTAGTAGAGGATCAGAATCAGCCAGTTCATGGTCTGGAACAGCGTGGTGGTGAAAGCAGTGCCCTGGAGCAACTAGTGCAGAAGAACAAATCTGATTGCTCTGATGACTAGCCTAGAGCCACAGCATAAAGCTGGAGTGGCGTCAGCATTGGCAGTGGCTTTGGATATCTTCTGCTTCCCTGGTAGGATTGTTTCAGTAAGGGCAGCTGCAGTTTGCAGGGCTGCCAGTGTTGAAGGGACTGGAGATTATTACCCTGGACTTCATCTCGCAGGCTACTGTTTGACTGGAAACTATGTTAGTGAGCAGGATGTGGGATTTGCACCAAACCATTGGGTTTTAGAGTTGGAAACTGCCTCTAAAGATCAGTCCCAATGGCTAAGCCAGCTGGAGTCCGGGCAGGGAGAATTAAAATTAGCCCAGTTGAAGATGGCAGTGGATTGATTGACCTTAATGAGGAAAACAGAAACTTTAGAAAACAAACATAGCTTAATATTAGATTCCTCAGCCTCCCTCTGGTTGCTGGTGTTGACCCTCATGAAACTTCTGAAGATTCCTGTGGAGGCTATGCCTCCCCTCACTAGGTTGTTTTAACTTCCACTTAGGAAGAGGGAAGAAACTCAGGCTGAGGGTAGTCTGACGCAGGTATCTGCGGACTCTTTGAATGTTATGGCACTAATAGAATCTTCTCTTGCCACTTTTGTTTTTCAAATCTGATAAAAAATACTGTTATGAGATTGTTTTTCTATAATATATATTATTTGTTCTTGTGTGAAAGGATCTGGTGTTTTTTCAAATCTCTGTCTGGCAACACAGAAGAGGTGAAGAATTTTCTGCAGCATAACAAAGGGTGTTTTCCCTTTCTCCAGGTTGAAAGGTGCCATAAGTCCCCACTTTCCTCAAAAAAATTATCACATACTGACCCGTTGCTTTCAATTGCTGACCAATCACCATCAGCATTGAAAATATCTTTATCATTCTCTCACTCTCTCTCTTTGGCCCCATGTGCTGCCACTAGCCAACTCACTGAAGCCCCATCCACAGCACAAGCATGTTCTAGCTCTGCCAATGCATCTGAAGTCACTTCAAACTAGGTATGTCTAGATGCATCAGAACCCACTCCACATTTTTGAACCTGTTCAGCAGTTGGTGTCCCATTCTTTGCCCCTTTACCAATATTGCCTCCCCTCCCTACTGCCCCTGCACCCCACTCATTTGCACCATCTGATCACTTAGCCACCTACTTCCCAGGCAATTATGGACTCTTGCCTACCCTACTTTTCCCTCTATGCACTTTCTGAGGAGCTATCCCATAAAATTAAAAGAACACCCCTTAAGATCTACAAAGCCCTAAGAAATCTCTTATAAATGTCCCTCCTGGCTTTCCTACCCACTCTGCAGCAGCGCCATTCCCATTGGCATAAATTCCACAGAAAAGAACTTGAGATACCTGTATAAACCAAAATTAAAACAACCACAAACAATGAGGAACTTAGAACCACAGGGATTCCTGACAAATGAAGCCTCTGCAAGCATGATTCCATATAGCCCCGCTAGACCAGTCCAGAAAAGTGGGTTGTGTTCCCCTACTAGGATTGGTGGAGACAAAGAACCAATGAAAAGCCCCAGGTTTCAGTGACATCACTCCTATGCCTCTATTCGCCTCAGGCATCAGAGGTCCCTTCAGTATTTCTTTGTCTCCAGCAGATAATGGATGCATTTTCTCCTCTCTGAATAAAATCTGAGGAATAAGAGGAAAAGATTGTTTAAAATGCTCATGAGCAACCACCTTGAGAAACAAAGGTGAATCTCTCACTTGAGCGCAACATAGGAGGCTCCACTAGACTGCGGTCTCTATGGTAGCCATAGGAGGAGGCAAAATTGATTCAGCTCCATGCTCTTATCATGATAAGAACCTGTTGAGCAGCCACAAAATTGGATGGCTTTGGAAGGATCTGGAAGAGTGCAACAGCCTCATACAACCGCAGTGCCCCTCTTTCTTCCTCTGTTCCCCCTACTGTCTCCTGAACATTGCAGAAGGCCCTCAGAGGCATCTATCTGCCAATCACCTTAAATGCAGTACTGCACAGCCAGCCAGTAACACAGTTTCAGGGGAGTAGAGCTGAGCCTGGCACAGATCCACTGCCCAGGGCTCTCAGGGGGTTAGTACCAAGGCTTGACCTCATCATTGTCCTTGTTGGGGACTCCTGATTCCATCTTCTGGGGACACAATTTGTGGTGTGGACCGCTGGTGACCATTGATGTGGTGTGGGGGATTTCCTGACATTTCACTGCATGGGTTAATAGCATTTTTACTTATTGTGCACCTGGTGGTCATGTGATCCTAATGTGTGTTCCATCCAAGCAGCTCCAAAGTGCACTCCTTCCTTAGCGCCTGTAACATGCATTGCATAAAAGTGGCTCTGGTCTGCTGTAGCTGTAGCGTGCGCTGTTGTGATACCTAACTCTCCATATCTTCTTCCAGGAAAATGTGTATGACCTGTGGCAATCAAGATACCTCATCCCTGGATTCTGGACTCTGCTCTTCTTCTATGGCAGCTTCTGAGTCATCCCTGGAGGACCTGCTTTCCCTCTCCCAACCTAGGGATATAGTTAATCCAACCTTCCCTGACTCAGGGCAGAAGGTGATGGATGACACTAAGTGGTAAGTATATTCAGCCAGCCAGACCATGCTGTGAGCTACTCATCATCCTTTTGGGGATCTGTGGTAGCTATGCCCCTTAATGTTGGGGAGTCATATCCGAGAGGAGAGCTTCAGGAATCAAGGAAAGGACATTAACTGGTAAGTAAAATGTAACTTTAGTCTGCTCATACTCCCCACCTAAATAGGCCCCACAGCCACAAAACAACTCCCACTCCAAAAATCAAGCCTTAGGCAAATTGAATACTGCCACCCAAAGATGCACTGATTGCCCAGCAGGAGGCATTTTAGTTGGATCTGCGCCAAAGGGGTCTTCCAGAAATGGATCTGATGGCAACCTACTCCATTGCCAAGTTTGCTGCTTTTTCAGTCACTACACAGAGATAGGGTCCGAGCGCACTTACGCCCTGACCTAGTACCTGCTGTATATCATTTCTCCATGGCCCCTGGTGGAGCATGTGATTAGGCGTTTAGAGCACCATGAGGGCAGAGTTGTTCTAGTGGCACCAGGTTGGCAGAGAAGAGAGTAGTTTGGAGACCTGATGCAACTCCTGCAGGCACCTCTTCTTTGTTTGCCCCCAACTTGGGGCCAATTGCGGCAGTGACTGATTGTCCACAAGGGACCCAGCTCCCTTCTCACTTATGGCTTGGCTCTTTAAAGGAGACATCAAGAGTGTAAGGGTTACTTTCCAGCAGTAGTCTCTACTCTGCTCAGAACTCGTACGAGGTCTCCCAAGTTATCATATGTATGGATTTGGTTCTTTTTTGAGCAATGGAGTGGCACTCGACCATTGGCTCCTGAGGAGGCCAAGGTGTCCTCCCTGCTGGCCTTTCTGTAGGATGGCCTGCAGAAGAGCTTTTCCCTTAGCTCCCTGAAGGTACAGGAGGGAGCTTTGGCCTGTTTCCAAGGTCCGGTGGCTGGTAAGTCTCTGTCCGTGCACCGGATGTCTCACACTTCTCCTGGGGATTTAGCGCCCTCCCCTTCAATCTGTGATCCCTTCCTGGGATCTGTGTCTGGTGCTCAGGGCCCTGATGGTGCGCCCTTGAGCCATTGAAGTGCTCTACCTTAAAGGATTTGATGCTCAATATGGTCTTCTTGGTGGTGATTTATTCCACAGGGCAGATTTGTGAGCTGTAGCTTCTGTCTAGCTGGGATCCTTATCTGTATTTTTCAAAGGAATGCCATTTCCATTCAGCCTGTGCCTTCCTTCTTGCCTAATGTGCTTTCTCCCTTCATGTGAGCCAGGTTGTCTGCCTGCCTTCTTTTCTAAGGAGCAGTGTCGGGGGAAGGATAAGGATATTTACTTTGTGGATGTCCAGAGGGTGCTTCTCCAGTACTTGGAGGTTACAGATTCCTCTCGTAATTCCAACCATCTTTTTGTGTTGTTTTCTGGCCCGCGCAAGGATGACATAGCAGCCAAGTCAACTATGGGGTACTAAATTCAGGAGGCCATTACTTGGACATATCTATTGCATAACTGGCTGATACCAGAGGGTTTGCATGCCCATTCTACCCAAGCATGAACATCTTTGTAGGTGGAACGGTGCTCGTGGCCCCTGAAGACATTGTTGAGCAGCAATGCGTTCATCATTTTCCCCTTGTCAAACATATTTAAGTGGTGCTTAGGAAGTAGAAAAACAGAACTGGATGCCTTCCACCAGAAGAACTGGGGTAATGAAAATACTCCAAGTCATGCTTAAAGGAGATTATCCATTTTGTAACATAATTCATAAGTAATGTTTACCCAAATGTTAATAATTTTATAATTACTGGTGACCCTAATTTTTGAGTAACATCTTGGTTTAGAACACAAACTTCTAGCTTTGACTCTAAGTATTGAAAAGCGTGAATGAAGTGTGACAAGGGCCAAAACTTTAAATAGTTGCTGCTACATAGCCTCAAATCTTCTCTCAACTTTGAATTCTGATAATAAACACTCAACGAGTTCAGAAATACTCTAGCTAATAGCTTTCTGGATTTGTGTGCTCCCCTGTCTGCCCAGCAGTTCTACAGCATCTGCTTGGACAACGCAGAAGGGAGGTTGCACATATATTCAGCTGTACCTAACATGGTCAGCTGAAAATTTGACTAAATCAAGTGGTTCAAAATTTAATAGTTAGATATAAAAACGTTATAAGCCCATGAACTAAACAGCACAGGGCTTTAGTGCCCAGCTTTGATGCAGGTTATCTGCCATAATATTCACTAAACTGCAATCCCTAATCCACCCCAAAGATACAAAGAGGGTAATATTAAGCTATGGAGTAAATATTGGCATTTACACTGATGATGTCCAGCTATTAAATTACTGGGATCCACTGACAGCAGACTATATAACCACTTTCCACTAAAGTCAGATGGATTTAGCAATGTTGTTTCAAAAGATAAACAGATATCCATCTGACTAATGGATAAGTGGATGATCAATATCTCCTCCATTCATTTCATCTATTTCTGTCTTCAAACTTGTGAAGGGTGCTATTTCTGTTCTGGGGGTCATCATCAACAATCACTGTCCTTCAAGCAATTTATTTCTTCAGCGGTACAAAAGGGAATGCATTTTCTTTGGATTATTCTTTCTATTGGATCTTATTTGGATAAAGTTTCCATTCGGATACTGATCCATGCTTTATAACATCTCTATTGGAATTTTGCTAATTCGCTTTTTTGCCAGAAGTTCATCCTTGCAGCTGAAGCCTCTACAACTATTGCAGAACACTGCAGTTAAACCTCTGCATAGGGCCAACAAGTATGATCATGTAATACCGTTGCTGAGGGAGCAGCACTGGCTTCTGGTGATGGCAAGAATTAAGTTTAAGATTTTAGTTGTGACTTTCAAAATGTATCAAGCAAGTTTACTATTGCACCTTGTCTTAGCGGTGGTGCATTGCCAGCCTTTGAAAAGACTGAGGTAATCTCAGGGACAACTTTTGGCTTTGCCAACGTCTTTCAAAAAGTAAACTTTAAGGACCCGATATTCGAAAGGCATTTACACGGTTTACAGACCTGTAAACCGTGTAAATGCCTTAGATGGGAATAATCAACGGCACCTAATGATTAGTGTCATTGAATATCCCCATCTATGTCCCCTACGAGCCCAGATGCTATCCGGTCAGCCTAGTTCTAGCAGCGGATGCTAACTGGGTCCAATATCGCCACCACTGGTTAGGCTCTGCAGCTGCATCCCCTCGGTGCCAAACCCAGATATTCAATGCCGTCATCACAACATTGAATATCCAGGTTTAGAGGTCAGCGGGCAGGGCTATGCGCTGACAGGGCACAGAGCCCGCCCAACTGAATATCGGGCCCTAAGGAAGTAGGTGCTCCTCTTTTTCACAATTGGCTCCAGACTTTCGAATTCTTTCCCTCCAGATCTTAGGATGGAAAGCTCTTTTAAGAGTTTTAAGAAAGGCATTAAATGCTGGCTACTTAAAGAGTCATGACTTTGGTAATGCGTTGGCTGGTTTCAAATGCCAGAGTCATTATGGTCATTTTAATTTTTTCAGAACATTACAATTCCCTTTTAGTTCTATTTTGTCCTCCTAATTTTTACTGTTCACCACTCTGATGTTTATTGTATTAAGGGGACCTTTTACCAAAATGTGGGTCTCTGTCTTTTGCTGCTACTATGACGTATTTGTAAAGAACTATCAGACATTCACAGCACTATAAAGACACATTTAAGACAGACAGTCCTTTCTATCTGTCCTGAATCATGCAGTAGCAAATCATAATATTGTTTCAAATGCTGTTTATCTTACATTCTTATATATACCTAAAAATGTAAAGTGTGTTCGAATTGCTTGCATACACATGTACCTACATGCATGTAAATCAATTGTGTGCATTTTTAATCCTTGAGTTACATACATTGTGCCCCTAAAAAAACAGTCAAACAAGCACAAATTAAATGTCTATAAATTGTGAGCAATTTGTTTTAAGAGAACAAACCAAACATTTTTTAGCTGTGCACACCAAAACGATGTACACATTGTACTTTGGAAGAAATGATTACATGCAATTATAAAGGGAATTTTCACATATCTGATTTTAAAACATGTCAGTACCTAGTGACAGGATTGTACCAAGTTAGCAATGTGCCCCATGCAAATGGTGAACCTGGCTTCCCGCACTGCACCCAACTGCATGCAGGAACTCGCTTTTGTTGGATTTCCTAGAATCCCAGTGATGACATCAGCACCTATTCTGTACTTGCATCCTGTGCAGCTGTACTATTCACACCGTGGTATAGCCCTGCCGAGTCACCCCATTTGAAAATGCTTTCAAAATAAATAGACCAGTGATACCACTTGATCCCCTTCTCAAGCAGCTGGATCTTAGGGGCTGATGCATTATTGTTGTACACAGGGGCGGCCCAAGAGGGGTGCGGGGCCATGTGCGGAGACTCGGTGCGGGGCCTCATTTGCATAAGGTGCCTCATTTGCATAAATATTTGCATAATGTTACCATACACTAACTTTTAGTAAACATGCCTCTTAATGAGTATATGGATAAAGAAAAGACTAAAAAGGTTTCTACATTACTATAATCCAGTACCAACCGCCAGGCACATTAGGAACTACTACAAACACTGCCCATTTAGAATCCATAGCAAACCAGCCGTATCCTAACAGCACTACCAGGACTCACAAAGCACCATACCTTAACTATCAAAAGGCAACACTGCAAATATTAAACCAATACATTTCAGAGAACAACAATACATGACCTACTGGGGAAAGAACAAGTGGCAATGTCAAATAGGAATTATATAAACAGAATACCTCAGCTCAGTTACACATACAGAACATAGACCATCACCAAACAAGGAATCACAATTTAGAAACAGGAAGACAATAATTATTGGGAGAGTAAGTGGGGATTGAGGAGGATGTTTAGTACAAGAGGAAATTAATTTATAGTTTTATTTCTACAGTGTTGTTGTATATTCCAAGTTTGGCTTTTGGGGTTCCCAGTTTAATTAAACTGGGAACCCCAAAAGCCAAACTTGGAATATACAACAACACTGTAGAAATAAAATTATAATTAAACTGGGAACCCCAAAAGCCAAACTTGGAATATACAACAACACTGTAGAAATAAAACTATAAATTAATTTCCTCTTGTACTAAACAAAGCACAAAAATTAATGATGCACATTTCCCAGAGCTGACATATTCCAGTTAATAAATTCAAAATAAAGAGATATTTTTCTACCTTTTGTGCATTTTTTTTCAGTTGCAATTGTTCCAGCCACTTTCTTCTGGTTTCTTCGTGTCTTCTGCTAACTCTCCATCTGCTGTCCATTTGTCCTTTCTTCTGTCTTCTTGTTTTTTTTTCCATTCTCTCTCTACATCTGCTTTAACATACTAATCTTTCTCCTTTTGCTCTTTCCTCATTCCTATTTCATCCACTCAAATTTTACCCCTCCATCCTCAATCCCCACTTACTCTCCCAATATCCGGCCAATTGTAGATTTGTCTTCCCTCCCACGCAAAATATTTTTCACTCTCCCAGCTCCATCCCATTCTAATCCTCCCCCAACATCAGCTCCTTTCTAGTTCCAGCCCCACCCAGCATCTGCTCCCTTCTTGTCCCTGCATCAGCCATTTCCAGTCCTAGTCCCCCATCAGCCCATTTCCAATCCTATCCTAGCCCCACCATCAGCCCATTTCCAGTCCTAGCTCCCCCATCCATTTCCAGTCCTATCAGTTCCTCCATCAGCTCATTTCCAATCCCAGCCCCCATCAGCTCATTTCTATTCCTTTCCTAGCCCCACCATCAGCCCATGTCAAATCCTAGCTCCCCTCCACTCAGCCCATTTCCAATCCAAGCCCCCCATGAGCCTACTTCCAGTTCTAGCCCCTCCATGAGTCCATTTCAATTCAAGCCCCCACCACAGCCCATTTCCAAACATAGCACCCCCAACAGCCCATTTCCATTCCTATCCTGGCCCCTCCATCAGCCCATTTCCTGTCCTTGCCCCCCCCCACTCAGCCCATTTCCAGTCCTAGCTCCCTCTCCTCACAGCCCATTTCCATTCCAAGCCCCTCCCCATCAGCTATTTGCAGTTCAAGCCCCCTTTCCACTCAGCCCATTTCCATTCCAAGCCCCTGTCCCCATCAGCTATTTGCAGTTCAAGCCCCCCTTCCACTCAGCCCATTTCCAGTCCTAGCAACCCCCCATCACATTACCAGTCCTAGCTCCCCCATCAGCCCACTTCCAGTCTGAACCACCTATAGCCCATTACCAGTCCTAACCCCCCCAACAGCCCACTTCCAGTCCGAACCCCCTATAGCCCATTACCAGTCCTAACCCCCCCACCAGCCCACTTCCAGTCCTTACCCTCCCATCAGCCCATTTTCAGTCTTACCCCCCATCAGCCCATTACCAGTCCTAACGCCCCATCAGCCCACTTGTAGTCTTAGCCCCCCATAGCCCATTACCTGTTGTAACCCCCCATCAGCCCACTACCTGTCCTAACCCCCGCATAGCCCATTTCCAGTCCTAATCCCCCCATCAGCCCACTTGTAGTAGTAGCTCCCCATAGCCCATTACCTGTTGTAACCCCACCATAGCCCAGTACCAGTCCTAACCCCCCCAGCCCATTACCAGTCCTAAACGCCCCCCACAGTCCATTACCAGTCCTAACCCCCTATCAGCCTACTTGTAGTCTTAGCCCCCCCATAGCCCATTACCTGGTGTAACCCCCCATCAGCCCATTACCTGTCCTAAACCCCTCCATAGCCCATTTCCAGTCCTAATCCCCCCATCAGCCCACTTGTAGTCGTAGCTCCCCATAGCCCATTACCTGTTGTAACCCCACCATAGCCCAGTACCAGTCCTAACCCCCCCAGCCCATTACCAGTCCTAATGCCCCCCACAGCCCATTACCAGTCCTAACCCCCTATCAGCCTACTTGTAGTCTTAGCCCCCCCATAGCCCATTACCTGTTGTAACCCATCAGCCCATTACCTGTCCTAACCCCCCATAGCCCAGTCCCAGTCCTAATCCCCCCATCAGCCCACTTGTAGTCGTAGCTCCCCCATAGCCCATTACCTGTTGTAACCCCCCCATACCCCCAGACCAGTCCTAATGCCCCCCACAGCCCATTACCAGTCCTAACACCCCCCATCAGCCTATTTCGTCTTAGCCCACCGCCCCATAGCCCGTTTCCAGTCCTAATCCCCCCATCAGGCCACTTGTAGTCGTAGCCCCCCATAGCCCATTACCTGTCCTAACCCCCCATCGCCCCTTCCTAGTCTTAACCTCCCCATCAGCCCATTTACAGTCCGAACCCCCTATAGCCCATTACCAGTCCTAACTCCCCCCCATCTGCCCAGTTCCCGTCCGAACCCCCCTCCCTCCCTCCCTCCCCATAAGCCCATTTACAGTCCTTACCCCCCCCCCATCAGCCCAGCTAAGTTTAAAAAAAAAACACCCAGAAACCGGCTGCTGCTGATGCTGCTGCCGTGGCAGCGGCAGAATCGAGAATCCCGCGGGGCCCCCCTGTCCTGCAGTATTCTAGGCGGCCCCCGCGCGGGCTTTTCAGCGCCGCGCGACGGGAGTGTTTCCCTTTCTTGCGGC
This sequence comes from Ichthyophis bannanicus, assembly GCA_033557465.1. Taxonomy (NCBI): domain Eukaryota; kingdom Metazoa; phylum Chordata; class Amphibia; order Gymnophiona; family Ichthyophiidae; genus Ichthyophis; species Ichthyophis bannanicus. The sequence goes on along the minus strand of CM066032.1, from coordinate 367,644,737 downwards.
TCTTTTAACCCCGCCGGGGGGCTGATGGGTTGCCCCCTCAGCCCCGCGGCGTGATTAACAGAGCTGCGAGAGGAGAAGCTCTCTCTCTTCGCGCAGCTCTGACAGCCGACGTTGAGGCCGCAAAGAAGACTGCAGGACAGGGGGGGCCCCACGGGATTCTCGATTCTGCCGCTGCCACGGCAGCAGCGCCAGCAGCAGCCGGGTTCTGGGTTTTTTTTTTTTAAAATTAGCGGGGCTGATGGGGGGGGTGGTAAGGAATGTAAATGGGCTGGTTCACGATTCTTCCGCTGCCACGGCGGCCGCGGCCGCCCCAGCCGGTTTGTGATTTTTTTTAACGTTGCGGGCATGCAAGATGTTTTTTTGCGCGGGGCCCCCAGAAACGCGGGGCCCAGTGCAAAAAACATTCTTGCTCAATGGACGGGCCGGCCCTGGTTGTACAATGATGATGCAAAGAGCTGTGCTGCATTTTGCCAATTTGATTTATTTTGCAGTAGTCAAATATAGCAATTCAATGAAAGTAATAAGGTGGGACACTATGGATGAATATACCTTGCCTAACAATGTTTCATTCAAGAGGGTTATTCTTTCAAGAATGTAGATGCAGCTATGAAAAATAAATTACTTCAGTTAAGAACACCTGATAGTTCTCTTGCACAAACTTTGCATTGATCAAGAAGCAACAGTTTGAACAGAACTAAGAGAAAAGAATGGTTTAAAATCAGCAAAGGTATACAACAAGGCTGCATACTTTCCCCCTACTTCTTTAATTTATATGCAGAACAAATCATCAGAGAAGCAGGCGTGTATGAAGACAACCGAGGTGTAAAGACTGATGGTAGACTCATCAACAATCTTCGCTATGCTGATGATACCACATTACTGGTTGAAAGTGAAGATGATTTGAAACATTTGCTTCTCAAGATCAAGGAAAATAGTCTTAAAATGGGTCTGCATCTTAACAATAAGAAGACAAAGATCCTGACAACTGGCAAAATGAATAAGTTCATCATTGATGGAGAAGAAATTGAAATAGTGGACAACTTTAACCTATCAAAAAAGAAGCAACAAGCAACTTTAACCTATCAATAAAGAAGCAACAAGCAGTCAAGAAATTTGTTGGCACATTGCTCTTGGCAGAATGGCTATGAAGGATATAGACAAGATTCTCAAAAGCAGAGATGTCTCTCTCCATACAAAGATTTGACTTGTTCAAGCCATGGAATTTTCAATAACGTCATATGGATGCGAAGGTTGGATGGTGAAAAAGACAGAAAGGAAACAAATTGATGCCTTTGAATTATGGTGCTGGCGACAATACCCTGTATACCATGGACTGCCTGAAGAACAAGCTAGTCAGTTCTAGAGGAGATCAAACCTACATTTTTTTTGAAGCTCAGATGACAAGACTTCGACTTTCATATGTTGGACACATCATGCGAAAAGAGAGATCATTAGAGAAAGACATCATGCTTGGCAAGGTAGAAGGTCAATATAAAAGAGGAAGGCCAGCAAAGAGATGGACTGATACAATAACAGCAGCTATGGGTGCCAGTCTGTCAACAATGAGTCACCTGACTGAAGATCAAACACAATTTAGGACAACTATCCAGAGGGTTGCCATGTGTCAACATCGACTTGATGGCACTTAACAGCAAGAGAAAAAAAAATAAAGCACTCATGTGTCTTTCTATCTGCAAATTACACAGGTACACTACCAAAAAACTGCCTCCAGTTTTGCAACTGATTCCTATAGATTTTGGGGTGCTGAATCCAGGAAAAATAGCCAAAATGTTCCATCACGTCACGTTTTCTTTCAAAATTAGATTTCTTACCCATATAAGGAATGTTCACATAATTTCTTTTTAGCCGACTGCAGTTTATTTTCTTGGCCCAAAATAGAGGTTGTAATGGTTAACTAACTAGAAACACTCCCTCATGATATTTTAGAGTGTTTTGTATTCATTTTATACATTAACAGGACAATTGGGAGGCGGGGGGCTAAATCCAGTACTCGCGCTGGCGCATGTTCTTTCCTGTTCGCCTCGCCTCGTTCGCTCGCTCAAACACGGTGGTTGCAACATGAACGTTCCTGTCAAATTTCAGTTTCTTGCAAGTTCATTATTACCTTTTGTTTGCTCACTCGTAATCCAGCTTTATTCCGAAGTGGTTCACTACAGTTGTAGTTTGCAGTGCTGTGTATTTGTGATGGCTCACAGAGCCAGAGGTTGCGTCAACTCTCCGGACAGTTTTTGTTTTATTTGTGGGGAATATACCGTGAAAAAGCGGCAGAGAAACATTTCTGCATTTATTAAAAAAGTATATTTTGCCTATTTCGGTTTGAAGTTAGGCGATCAAGACAAACCGTGGGCTCCTCACAAAGTGTGCAAGACATGTGAGGAAGATCTACGCTTATGGATGAAAGGTAAAAACAAGCATTTCGTTTCGGAATACCTATGATGTGGCATGAACAAAGAGACCACAGCAGTGACTGCTATTTTTGCTCTTGCATTGTGAAGGGATACAACTTAAAAAATAAGAATGTAATAAGTTACCCCAACCTTCCCTCAGCAATTAGGCCTATGCCTCATAACAACGAAGTACCTGTGCCTGAACCACCAAAATCTTTGGATCATATTTGTGTGGACGGTTCTGATCATGATGAGATTCATCAGATGGCTTTTCCCGATGAGTCCAGTACTTCCGAGTTTGAAACTGAACCAGATCCGAAACCTGAACTTTTCTCTCAAGCTGAATTGAATGATTTAGTCCGGGATTTAGGATTCCCAAAAGATGCTGCCCAACTGCTAGGTTCTCGGCTTAAACAGAAAAATCTATTGTCACCAGGAACAACTTTTTATTGGTACCCGCAACCGCGAGACACAATTTTTGAAGTATTTCAGCAAAGAGGAAGATTTGGTATTTTGCAACGATATATACGGAGTGATGGAAAAGTTTAAACTCAAGTATGATCCTGCTGAATGGCGGCTGTTCATTGATTCGTCAAAAGACAGCATAAAAGGTGTTCTTCTTCATAATGGCAACACATTCGCTTCAGTTCCTATTGCTCACTCTGTTATTCTCCAAGAAAAATACGAGAATTTGGCCCTGATTCTTCAGAAGATTCGTTATGATGAGCATAAGTGGATGATTTGTGGAGACTTTAAAATTCTATCCATGCTATTAGGGCAGCAATCCGGTTTCACCAAATATCCCTGCTTCCTTTGCTTGTGGGATAGCCGGGCCCGCGACCTACACTGGGGGAAAAAAGACTGGCCAATTCGAAGTATTTGAGACCCGGTGAGAAAAATGTTCTTCATGAGAGCTTGGTACCTCGTGATAAAATTCTATTACCACCTCTCCACATTAAGTTGGGTCTCATTAAGCAATTCATCAAGTCCCTTCCAAAAGATGGTGAGTGCTTTCGGTACCTTTGCTCAAAAGTTCCCCCGACTTTCTGAAGCAAAGCTAAAGGAAGGAGTGTTTGTTGGCCCTGATATAAGGAAACTCATTTCAGATGGAGCATTCGCTGAATCGATGTCTGAGAAGGAAAAAGAAGCCTGGGATTCCTTCAAGGATGTTGTTCTCAAATTCTTGGGGAACAGGCGGGATGAGAACTATAAGGATATTGTTGCCAGGATGCTCAATGCCTTCAAAGAACAAGGCTGTAACATGAGCCTGAAAGTCCATTTCTTGCACTCTCATGTGAACTACTTTCCCGAAAACTTGGGGGCGTACAGTGAAGAACAAGGTGAAAGGTTTCACCAGGACATCAAGGACGCAGAGAGAAGGTACCAAGGAAGATGGAACACCACTATGATGGCTGATTTCTGCTGGTTGCTGCTGCGGGAAACCCCAGATGAAAAATACGCCAAGCAGCGCACCAAGAGAAGCATTCGGGGGAAGAAGAAACGGGCCCACCAGGAGATTGATTGACCCAAGAATGACTTTAAAATCTAAACTGTGTTGACAAATATCGTGTTTTTACTAAACTTTGAAATAAAATTTGCTAGTTATTACCACAGTGTCGGATCTCATTTATTAGAATTTTATTTTCACACCATCGGGTGTTTGTCTTCATGTATTGCAATGGTGCGGTTTGCGTTTTCTATTCTTACATACATACCTGTACAACAATTTTTGCACATTTCTTTGCTTTGCTTTGTGTCTAACCTCGCTCTTATATGCTCAATGTTTGTGCACATGTATGTGGCTGTTTTAAGTGCAGACAATTTTGCTACCATCACAGTGTGTTTTGTTGACATTACTCTATTCGTATGTGCTGCCTTGTTACAATTTTCTTTATTCTTATTTGAATAACTACTAAACAATTAGTATAAGAATTCATCCAAGAAACTTTTATCTCGATCGCACTCATCTGAAAGGTTCACCTCAAACTGCTAACCCAATGTAGCAAAAAATCTGTACGTGATGGAGCAAATTGGTTACCAGATTTGGATTCAGCGCACCAAAAAACGTAAAAATCAATCGAAACATTAGAGGCAGTTTAAAAAAAATTTTTTTTAGTGTACCTGTGTTATTGTTCCTGAAGATGAAGCACTGAGAAGCATGTTCACTGATCATCTATAAAAGCTACCAACCAGCCTCCAAATCTATCTAATCTACTTATCAAGACCAAACTACCTTATAAGCAGGCAATCAAATCTGGGTGCATTCTTCCTGCCATTAGAAAAATCCAAAGACATTCCCTTAAATTACCTTCCTCTCATAGTATAGATATGTGCAAAGGAACTGCCTACAAATTCATGAGAAATTAATGTTGTTGTCATGGACTATACTCTGGCTTGAGCTGGGTAGGGGGGGGGGACATCTAGTCAAAAATGTATTATGTTAGTCCAATAAAAAGTTATTTGTCTTATATCTTTTTGTTTTGTATTGTATTACTTACTAACCTTTGTTTCTATACCTGTAAATCTAGTAATATTTAACATCTCATCTAATGTAAGAAACATAACAAAAATTGATGCCCCCGTCTACCAAATACATCACCCAACTCTATTAGCAACATGCATATAGAACAACTATTTGCACATCCGAAACACTCACAGAAAAGGAAAACACAAGAACCATGGATCTACTAGATTAAAAAATAATGGACTGAATTAAGAAGTTGCATGTATGGAACATTTTGGAAATCATTTGCACTTGCTGCTTATAGTTCTTAAAGGGTTTTATTGCAATACCTCTCTGCACCCTCCAGAATTCATCTAACACCTCCAATGATTAAGCTTTTCATAACTAATCTAATTCTTCCACTGTTTGAAAAAGTTGGCTATCTTAATTTCTCTTCTGCCATATACTTTAAATTAGGGATTGTCCTTGAAGGATACCAACAAAAGAGGAAAGTTAGGAAATCCTGAAGGAGAGGTTTCAATAAAGATACAGGTAACCAAGATAGCTTTAAGTACAGAGCAGACAGACCTAAAAGATTCCAAATTACTCCATCAACTGATAACTAGATTAATATGAATAAAATACAATCTCTGAAATGCCTATATGCAAATGCTAGAAGTCTCAAAAATAAGATGGGAGAGTTAGAATATATAGCACTAAATGAAAGGTTAGATAGAACTGACATCTCAAAGACCTGGTGGAAGGAGAACAACCAAAGGGACACTGTGATACCTGTTACAAACTATATCACAATGATAGGGTAGATCTAATTGGTGGAAGGGTTGAGCTCTATGCTAGAGAGGGCATTGAGTCACACAGAATAAAAGTTTTGCAGGAAACAAAATACACTGTAAAATCTCTATGGATACAAATTCCATGTAAAAGGGGAAGGCAATGGCAGTGGGGGTGTACTATTGACAACCTATCCATAATAATGAACAGATGGATGATGAAATTCTAAATGATATCAGGGAAACTAAGAAAAATAATATGGGTGATTTCAATTACCCGGTATTGACTGTGTCAATGTCACAGCAGGACATACTAGGGAGATAAAGTTTCTAGATGAAATAAATTCCTGCCTCTTGGAGCAGCTGGTTCACAATCCGACAAGAGGGAAATCTATTTAGGGCCTAGTCTTTAGTGGAACACAGGATCTGGTGCAAGTTGGGGGCAGTTGACAATAGAGATGATAGCATGATTGCATTTGATTTATTAATAGAAGGAGGACAGCACGGAAATCCACAGTGCTACATTTTAATTTTCGAAAGGGAGATTATAATAAAATGAGGAAAACAGTTAAGAAAAAACTGAAAGGAGGGGAGGATTCAAGATGGCCACCGAGTGAAGACACGCTCCGGAGGTGTGCGGTTGGTGCAGAATGCTGGCTTCTGGAATTATTTTGTTTTTGCCTGTTTCTTTTGAATAATGGGGAAGAGGAAAGGGAAGGTTACTTACCCCGAGGAGAAGCCTCACCTTAACCAGCCGCCTATTACCAATTTCATGACCCTTGGAGCCACACAGCACTCTGCCGGGGAGTCAGTCGGTGCTGACCAGAAGGCGGTCTTATCGACGTCAGACGCGAGTCTGAGCCCCGAGCAGCAACGCGCTCCTCCAGATGAGCCTCTTTGCTACTTGCTGACTTGGCTCACCAGCTGAATCAGAGCACCACTGGGACTTCTGCTTTACAGTTGTCTTCGGGGGTGTTGCCGAGTTCACCGGAGCCGTTGGGTGGTGTTGGAGCTGAGGAAGCCACTACTGCAGCTGTACCAGTTGTTGAGACTCGACATGTGATTTCCTCGACGTCCTTCGGAGCGGGAATTGCTGTTTCAGGGAGTGCGGTGAACTTTGCGGGTCCTGCAGCCTACGGCCCCTTGGTGAAACCAGCTGTGGTAACTTTAGATTCCATTTGGACGGCGATAACTTCGCTGGAGCACTCCGTTTCCAATCGCCTGACTGTTGTGGAGAAAATTACCAAGGAGTCATGGATGAGGTTGGAGCATCAGAAACGAACCAGTAAGGACTCTATCCAAACACTTGGAACATTGGCGGGACAATATTCAAATATTTCATCGCAGTGCTCCTCTTTAATAAAGGATAGTGCTGCTATTCATTTTATTTATTTTTATTTTATTACAGTTTCTTATATACCGCGCTATTTAGAATCAGCGCGGTTTACATCATAACAAAACGACCATAACGACAAACTGTCAGGTTTTACATTGAACAGGAGTACAAACTTGGATAACTGGGTTAACTATATACATAATGTTTAATACATTCATGTTAAGCTAGAAAGGTTGGAGAACTTTTCTAAGCGTTTGAATTTACGTTTTGTCAATTTTCCAGTCTCTACAATTGTTTCCCCTGTAGAGTTATTTAAAAAGTATTGTTTGGAGATTTTAGGGATGCCTGAAGCTGCCCTCCCCCCTACCTCAAAACTTTATTATTTGCCTTTAAAGAAACGTGAAATGTCTAGTGCTGTTGATATTGGGGAAGGGGTTCAGAGGGACAGTATGGATGTTCTTAATCTCTCTCAAGTGTTGGGAGCTTCTGATGAGGAGGTTATGAAGAGGGTGACTCTTTTGGTGGGGTTTTTACTGGAACCTGATAAAGCTTGGACCTTAAAGTTGTTTTTTAGGAATTCTGATAAGCTTTTTCTTGGTCAAAAAGTTTGGGTTTTTTCCCGATATCTCCTATGGACCCAGGGGAAACGGAAAGTTTTCATGTCCATGCGCCCAGAGGTCATTTCATTGGGATATTCCTTTTTGTTAAGGTTCCCATGTAAATGTTTGATTAAATCTGTCTCGTCTAGATTTATTTTCTATGACCCAACTCAATTACGTGCTTTTTTGGATGCTAGGGTTGCTCCGGATTTAGTCGCTACTCCAGTGGAACCTGATTAGATCGACTCATTGGGAACGCTATAATGTTTAATAATAATGTTTATAATGTTTATAATGTTTAACGGAGTGGAGGAGTAGCCTAGTGGTTGGGGCAATGTACTTCAGGCCAGAAGGTCAGGGGTTCAAATCCCACTAGAGGGCAGCAACCTTGGGCTGAAAGGACTGGGTTTTCTAGTCCCACAGGTGCTCCTTGTGGTCTTGGGCAAGCCACTTAACCCTCCATAGCCCATGTTCCCTGTAAAATAGTTTTCTCCAAGTTATAATACCCTGTTCAATGTAATTTCAGTTTGTTCAATGTAAACCGGGCTGATGCAGAATAGCACGGTATATAAGAGAATGTAAATAAATAAATAAATAAAATAATGTCCCTTGGTGGATTTTCCTAGGGAATTATTACCTATTTTGTTTAATAATATCATGCCTTTGTTAATTACTTTTTCTCCCCCCCCCCAGTTTAGTGGGCTAGAGTGTTAGATGTGCTTAGAAATATTGTTTTTATCCTTAGAAGGTGGAATGTTGTTATATGTATTTATTTTTTTTTTTGATTAAGCACATCTTCCCTTTTTCTTTAATGTTTTTATATTTTGCTTGATGTAATTATTTAATTTTAAAAATTAAAAAAAAAAACAAAACTGAAAGGAGCAGCTGCAAAGGTTAAAAGTTTGCATCAAGCATGAGTGTTTAAAAGTACTATTTTGGAAGACCATACCACATGTATTCCACACTTTAAGAAAAGTGGAAGGAAGGCCAAAAAACTGAAAACATTCTTTAAAGGTGAGGTCAGAGAGGCTGTCGTTGCCAAAAAAGCATTTTTCAGGAAATGAAAAAAGGAGCAAAAAAACAAAAATGGGAAACAACATAAGCACTGGCAAGTTAGATGCAAGACGAGCAAAAATAATTTGAAAAGAAGCTTGCTGTGGAACCAAAAATGCATAACAAAACTTTTTCAAGTACATTCATAGCAAAAAACCTGTGAGAACATCAATTGGACCATTAGATGATATTGGGGTAAAAGGGGTGCTAAGGGAGCACAAGGCAATAGCTGAGAGACTGAATAAATTCTTTGCGTTGGTCTTTATTGAAGAAGATGTAGGGAAGTTGCCCATTCCTGAAATGGTATTTAAAGGCGATATATTTGAAGAATTGAAAAAATATCAATACCTGGGAGATGTACTACAACTATTTGATAAACTAAAGAGTAACAAATCATCTGGACTCGATAGTATACATTGAAAGAACTAAAATATGACATTGCAGATCTACTATTAGTAATCTGTGAACTATCATTAAAATCTTCTGTAGTTCTTGAAGATTTGAGAATGGGCAATGCAATACTGATTTTTAAAAATGGTTCCAAGGGTGATCTGGGAAACTATAGACCAGTGTGCCTGATGTTGATACCAGGTAAAACAGAAGAAGCCATTATAAAGAATAAAATTACTGAACATGTATTTAGTCATGTTTTAATGGGAGAAAGACAACATGGATTTATCCAAGGAAAGTCTTGCCTTACTAAACTATTATATTTTTTTGAAGATGTGAATAAACAAGTAGATAAAGGTGAGCCAGTTGATGTGGAGGCACGTTCCGGTTCCTGCATGTCTGCCCCAATTGGCCATGCAAAAAACAGATGTGCGGGAGATAGACCTGATTCTGCCGCCGGGGGGGTGGACGTACCTGTGATTGCAGAATCGGGGATACAGACATCCAGGCGCTCCCTGTATGCTGATGAGATTGGCATATGGGGAGCTGCCCATCCAGATGCCAAAATGCCACTGCTGGGGTGCGGGAACAGTGGTGTCCTGGTGCCATGGCAACGAGCCATCTACCTGATGGCTTTGAATGCCATAGGCCAAGTCCGCCCCTGCAGGCTGAAATCCTGCTGACACCAGAGGCCCCATGGCCCAGATCATGGCTGCAGGGGCACAGCATGGCCAGATGCCTGTGCTACAGGGGAGTGTATCGTGCACTGTGGGGGGCACCAAGGACTTAATCCACTTTTGGGATGGAATAAACCAGGTGTACAGCTGAGTGCCGGGGGACATATGGAGGATTGCCTGAATAGGCCCTGTATGTCCCAGCAACTAGCCACATCCCCACTCTGCCTCCATTCTGCCCCCTCCTGACCCATCCAGTATTCCCTGTACAAACGCTGTGTATATGCAGGGAACACTTGGACCGGAATTGCATTCCAGGGCTGAATGCAAGTTGGATGTCTATCCTGGACGTCCAACCCAACTATTCATTTTTCAGAATGCCAGTCATAATGTATCTGTATTTCAGAAAGCTTTTGACAAGGTCCCTCTTGAGAGACTCTTGGTGAAATTAAAAAGTCATGGGATAGAAGACAGTGTACTATTGTGGATCAGGAACTGGTTAAAAAATAAAAAGCAGAGATTAGGGCTCAATGGCCAATTTTTTCCATGGAGAAAGGTGAATAGTAGAGTACCCCAGGGATCTGTGCTGGGCTCTCTACTTTTTAACATATCCATAAATGACCTGGGAATGAGAATAATGAGTGAGGTGATCAACTTTGTAGATGACACAAAATTATTCAAAGTTGTTATAACAGAAGAGGACTGTGAAAAATTTACATGATAAATTGGAAGACTGGATGTCCAAATAGCCTATGAAATTTAATGTGAGCAAGTGTAAGATTATGCAATTAGGAAAGAACAACCCAAACTACAGCTACACTATGCAAGTTTCCATATTAGGAACCATCACCCAGGAAAAGGATTTTGGCATCATCATTGGTAATACATTGAAGCCCTCTGCCCAGTGCAATGGTGGCCAAGAAAGCAAATAGAATGCTAGGAATCATAGCAAAAGGAATGGAGAATAAAACCAACAATATTATATTTGTCCCTTCGTTTCTACTCACACTACTAAGAAACAATAGAGTTCCATGGTGCGACCACACCTTGAAATTGTGTGCAATTTTGTCTGCCATATCTTAAAAGGGATATAGCAGAATTAGAAATGGTACAGAGAAGAGTGACCAGACCAAAATGGTAAAGAGGATGGGAGGATACCGCTATGAGGAAAGGCTTAAAAGGAAAAGAAACGACTGAGGGGAGATATGATAGAAGTCTATAAATTAATGTATGGAGTGGAACAGGTAAACATAGATCTGTTGTTTATTGTTTAAAAAAGTAGAAAGGCTAGGGACATGCAAAGAAGCTATAATGTAGCCCATTTAAGAGTAATAAGAGAAAATATTGTTTCATTCAATTGGTAATCAAACTCTGGAATTTGTTACCGGAGGATGTAGTAAAAGCTGTTAGTGTAGCTAGTTTTAAAAAAGATTTAGACAAGTAACCAGGTAAGGCTGACCCGCCGCCACCCCCCCTTACCCCCCCCCCCCGATTTCCATACCCCCCCCCTTCACCCTTACAATCAAAACACACAGAACTTCCTGGGCTTAAACTGGTCACAACTTTATTAACCTTTAACAATAACCAAACTACAATCCAACACAATCACAATTACCCCCCCCCCCCCATTAGCGGAGTGCGAGCCCTCACCAGCCATGTGAGTAGCAAGGTGACGCCGCTTCCGCTTCTGCTGAGTCCGGGTCCTGGCTCAACAGCCTAGCCCTCCCTCGTCCGGCTTCGCCATATTACTAGCAAAAACCTGAGGGTTTGTCCGGGTGGTGGTACCACACCCCTGCCCTAATGCTTGTCTCTGGCTCCGGAACCCGGAAACCTCCGGGATCCCGCCACCCCCCCCCCCCAGCTGCAACACCCCAAACCCCCTGTCCCCCGCCCCACCCCCCACCACTAGGGCGGGCAGGCGGGACCCGACTTCGCTGGCTCCGACCTGGAAAAGGCCGGAAGCACACTGCGTCCCCGCACTCCCCGTGCGGGCCGATCCCCCCCCCCCAGCGCCCTTCGCTCCACCTCGCCGCCAGGCGGGCCACGGGAGCCAATGGGGGAAGACACCACCGCTCCGGCCCGCCTCCCGGCAACCATGGCGTCGCGGCCCAAGGGGGGGTAGCATCCTGCCGCCCCCCGGTTACCCCGGGCTGCGCACACGTTGGCTCCATGGCCCCGACCTTCCAGGAGGAAACTATTAAAGAGGACTAGGGAAATTCACTGCTAACCGGGTAAGGCGGACCGGCCTCCGCCACACAGCAACACCCCCGCCGCCTCCACCATTAATAACAAAGGTAGACCACACATATATGGGAATTCAACTGGTCGCAGCTTTATTGCCATAAACCATAACAACAACAATCAAACCTTAAATTGTATTCCCCCCCCCTGCTGAGCGACCCTCACCAGCCCGGTGTGGAGCAAGGGGATGCCGCTTCCGCGGCCGCCTTGGCCAGGCCCCGGCACATTGCCTAGCCTCCCTCATCCGGCTTCGCCATATTATTAGCAAAAGCCTGAGGGACCGCCAGGGCGGGGGTACCCCACACCCGCCCTACTGCTTGGCTCCGGCTCCGGACCCCGGAAACCTCCGGGATCCCGCCCCCCTCCCCCCCCAGCTGCAACACCCCCTTCAAAACCCCCCTACCCCCGAGCCCCAACAACGGGTGGGAGGGAGGGACGTCCGTTACCTCCTGCAAACTCGAGGGAACGGCCGGAGGTCAACGCAACACTCCCCTGACTCCCCCCCGATAACTTTCCACTCCTCCCATTGGGCTCCCGTGCCCTGCCATGTGCTGCGGGAGCCAATGGGAGCCCCTCTTGCGCCGCACGCCCTCCCCACGAACCGCATATCCACGCTGCGGCGGGCCAGCGGCCGGCAGCCCCCCCGGTTAACGCCGGCCCCTCGCATGCTCCGGGGGGGGGCCACGCGGCCTCGCCATAACCGGGTAAGGCGGACCGGCCTCCGCCACACCGCAACACCCCCGCCCCCCTCCACCATTAATAACAAAGGTAGACCACACATATATGGGAATTCAACTGGTCGCAGCTTTATTGCCATAAACCATAACATCAACAATCAAACCTTAAATTGTATTCCCTCCCCCAGCAGAGCGACCCTCACCAGCCCTGTGAGTAGCAAAGTGATGCTGCTTCCGCTTCCGCCTTGTCCAGGCCCCGGCAAATTGCCTAGCCTCCCTCATCCGGCTTCGCCATATTATTAGCAAAAGCCTGAGGGACCGCCCGGGCGGGGGTACCCCACCACCGCCCTACTGCTTGGCTCCGGCTCCGGACCCCGGAAACCTCCGGGATCCCGCCACCGGCTCAGGCCCTCACCGGCCTGAGCCACCCCCCCGGCAAAGCTGCGACCAGCGCCCCTCCGGGTCAGCCTATCCTCCAAGGCCTCCTGCCACTCGTTGAGGAGCCAAGCCATCCCCACCGGGGATAGGTGGACCCCATCGGCCTGATAAAGGCCCGCATACTCCGCATCAGCCCCAGAGTTGCAAAATTGGGCCCCCCCCCGCTCCCCCACCCATCTGCCAATTCGGCGATTGATCTTTGGTTAGCCCCGCAACCGCCGCCACTGAGCCGTGCAAGCAGGCCTTGGAACGATATCTGACCACAGCAAAATCACACCAGAAAACATCTCAATTCGCGCTTCCCTGTCCCGAATCCCGGTCCGACTCCACTGCCAGCCGTCCAGGACACCAGATCGTTGCCACCCGGGGGATCACCACAGCAGAAGGTGGCCCCCACAGCCGCTCGTGGTGCCGCAGCAAAGGCCAGAGCTGAATCCCTCACAGACCACGCTCGCCCAGCCATGAAACGGTCACCCGAACTGGTCCAAACCAATACTGCGCTCCACCAGGCGTGTTGCTGCTCGCCGACCGGCCCAGCACTCCCGAGTGACCGGCCCCGCACTCCGAGTGAACCCAACAGCGACACGAGCCTGGAACCACTTCTGCAAAACAACAGATCCACAGTTAGCCCCCCAGCGCCCGTACAAGCGCCCATATCTTTGATACTCCCAGGAAGTCCATCTTCCGATCCGCCTGATATCCCCCTCCGGTAAGCCCCACCGCCACCGCTGCCGGGACAGATACGAAAGGAATGCGACGCCTACAACCCCGCACCCCGAATGCTACGGAAAACACCGCCCGGAAGCAGGCGCCCTCTTAGCTGGACGACACCACCTGTGTAAAACAGCGCACAAGCGTTTTGCAGCAACTCATGTCGTAATGGACCGCCTGCTGCCCCTGGGCGACCGACCAGCGCGTTCCCCCAGCCCAGCCGTATCCGGCACGGCTACCAATCCCCCCGACCACCGCCCACCCCGCTGCCATAGCAAAGAACGAGAATCCCGCCAAAATTCCGACCCGCCCAGAAACCGCACCAAGCAGGCGCAGCCGGGGACTGCATAACCTTCCCACCTCCGCTTCCAGCACCCATTTTTGGAACCGCTCCCACTTCCACGACCTTGTCAATACTACCGGGTATCTCTGTTCCCCTAAAGCTGGTCGCATGTGCGCACCTCACCGAGCGCGAGCGCACATACTTTACAACAGCGCACAACAATGTATGGCTCTGATGCTGATAGCAAACCACACTGACGTCTTAAAATTTTAAAAGTTGTGATTGTAATTACTAGCAATTTCCGCTTAATTGAGTAATTGTCTATGCTCATTTAATTTGATTAAAATCAATATGGTGTACATACTGCATTCTGACATGCAGTCAAATTTGAACGCATCTAACTCCGAGTGTCGTTATGTGGTGCACAAAATTGTAACCGACCTTCAATAGCTGCCCACAGCTGATATTTTATGCGCACACAGCCTACCGAAAATTAGAGGGAAACATTGCCGGGTATATGCCGTGCCCGACCACGGTATCCAGCCGCAAGCAAGCCAACACGACCCGTCGCATCAAGTTTAGCTACCGAGATACCGCGCGGAGTGTAGTGGCACACTACGCCTACCGCCGCTGCATCGTCGCACCACCATACGAACCCTGTCCGGCCAGACCTCCAACACCACCAGTAGCGGAAACAACTCCGGGAAGTTTATTGGCTGTGAGACCGACTGCCTCCCAAGAAGCGGCCACTCCGCCGCACACCACGAGCCACCCAATACACCCCATGGCCCAACCCTCCGGCCGCTTCGGTAAACAACTGTAGGTCCCGACTGTAGATCTCCCGATCTCGGAGCACCATAGGGCCAGCGAACTCCCGCAAGAACTCATCCCAGATGGCTAGATCGGCCCGAATACTCTGCAACCTCCAGACGATGATGCGGCCTGGAGAGACCCGCCGCAGCGGCTACCAAACGCCTCATAAACAGTCGCCCCTTCGGGATAACTCTACAGGCAAAATTCAGGGACCCGAGTAACGCCTGCATCTCCCGCGATGTCATCCTTCTAGCACCCAAGGCGCTCGCCACCAGAACCCGGAGCCTCTGGATCCTACCCACCGGCAGGCGCACCACTAACTCCCCAGACTCCAGCTCGATCCCTAAAAAGGTGAACCGAGTCATAGGTCCCTCTGCCTTCCCCTCTGTCAACGGAACCCCCACTCCCCCACCATCTGCACGAGCCCGTCCAACAACGCAGTGGACTGCCCCTGTCCGCGCCTCCCCAACTACCAGTACAACTCCTTGTGCATATGATCATTCACCGAACCCCCGATAGGGTGGGACAGGTTATGGATCAACCGGTAATTACCTGGCTCCCCGGGAAGGGCGACTCCCCGAAAGGGCCCGCTACCCCCCCCCAACCCGATCTCCACTGCCAGCCGATCCCGGACCATGCGGACTAAACGCCGCACCGCCGGGCAGTTCGAACACTGAGCAGCCTCCAGGATGGATCCCGAATCCGCCTGCACAGAAATGCCCGCGCCCAACTCGCTACGTTGCACACCACCTTCGCACCCTACCCGCCTTTCCATCCACCCTCCGCTTCTTCCTACTGTCCTCCACCGCGTGCGATCCCCCAGTAACCGAAAGATATCAATATAGCGCCTCTCCTGAATTTTACGCCTCCGCTACCTCGGCACGCCTTCCCCCACGCAGAGAACGCTACCACCGACGACTCTGTCCCCGCCGAACCAACCGACCGCTCCCATCCGACCCGGACGAAAACAACGACGATACCGAGGACCTAGATGACCAGGAACCCGAAGCCCGACGCCGACGGCCCGATCGCCTCCGCTTCCCGGCCGCCTTCCTTCCCCCCATTTTCCCCCCCCACCGGTATTCCCCTGAAGATCCCGCCCCCACAGACTCACCTGCTGCAGCCGCCGCCTGCTCAGGCACCGCTCCCGCCGCCGACCGGCCCCGTCACCACGCTCCTCGAGCCCTGTCCCTGTTCCACTGACCCAGCTGCAGGCGTGCTCTCCTCCCCGCTCAGTGCTGCGCCGGCCCGTGTCAGCAGACTCTCGGGGCCCCGGTGAACTGCCCTCTCGGAGTGTCCTGTGGGGAGACAAAAAAGGGGAAGATGCCTCCGCACCCGCCCCTCCCAAGGCAGCTGCCATGCCCCCAGCCAATCTGCCCGGGAAGGGCCTGGCCCCCCCACCCTGCCAATGTACACAACCCGTGGAGACGCCTCCCCCCATCCCCCCGCCAGGCCCCCCAGCCCCACCAATCGAACCTGCCCACCCCCGCAGCATCCCTCGACTCCTCCGCCGATGCCCCTGCCCTTCCCCATGTAACTCTCAAACCCCAGTAACAATAGGGTGAGATTAATCAAAGGGGGAAATGCGGTAGGCAAAGGCCTATGATCCATGCTGTGCGAACCAGGCCGGCAGGCCCAAGCAGCCTGACCTGCAAGTAAAGCCCGCGGAGCGGCCCAGCGGAATGAAAACCCCCTGAATGCTGCTTTCTAAAATCGAAACTGAACTAAGCACAGCCAGCAGAATCGAAACTTAAAAGATAGAAAAACCAGCTCCAATTGGCACTGATAAGAGTGTGAAAGCCTCTGTGAATTAACCAACTCTGCTGAGAGAAGGGTCCGCCCTCCCCCATGTTCCAGTCAGCTAAGTGATGTTGGAGGAGAATGTATCAAGAGTCTAAGCACTGTCCAGTGCAATGCTGACTGTAAGGGGGCAAGCAGATGCTAAGCCCCTACCAAGGCCCCCATTGGCTGACTAGGCAACGGTACCGAGACCAATAGAAGGGATAGAAGGGGTTGCCGGGACCAATGAGAAGCTTGCCCATGTACAGAATGGAGAAGGAAGGCACAAAAGTTGTTGCCGTGCTAGCAACCATTGCCCAGCCGTTATGAATGTGACTCTGCTCGAGTCCTGTGCCCAATAACTGATTTGGACCTTCTGAACAGACTCCTGGCATTAAATAACATAAAATAAATACCAACACCTCAATCAAATAAACCCTAAGTAATCCCATGACTAAAATGAGAAATCCCATTCAACCCCCTACCAAGTTCAAAAAGCTAGTGCCTCCACGAGGAACCCTTCCTGAGATCCACCCAGGGCCCGGATCCATGTGTGCAGCATGTCACCACTGCACAACTCCCACCCCCTCCCCCCGCCCCCTCTCCCTCACAGGCGGCTTCAACACTCAGTTCCCACCGGCCACCGAGCACGCCACCCTCACCAGGCGCGCCTGCATCCACCCCCGTGCCCACCATCCGCACCCGTCCGCCACACAGCGCTCCAACCCACCTCCGCTAGCAACGCTGAACCAGCCCCAACCAAAGTCCTCCGCTCCGTGTAAAATTTAGGCTACAAGCCCTCTGAGGACAGCGAACTGTCCAAATACAACTCGCCACTGAAAAAGATGCCCTCACCGGGCAAGAATAAACCCCATATACCTGCCCTCCATTACTCACACAACCCCAGACACCCCAAAGCACATCCGGTACCTCCGGCCACCTCGAGGGAAAGGCCGGAGGACACCGCAAACGCTCCCCTTACTCCCCCCAAAACCTTTCCACTCCTCCCATTGGCTCCCGCGCCCTGCCATGTGCCGCGGGAGCCAATGGGAGCCCCTCTCGCGCCGCAGGCCCTCCCCACGAACCGCATATCCACGCTGCGGCGGGCAAGTGGCCGGCCGCCCCCCCCGGTTAACGCCGGCCGCTCGCACGCCCCGGGGGGGGGGCCACGCGGCCTCGCCATTACCCTGAGATAAGTATTGTGGAATCTGTGTATCTTTTTGGGAGCCTGAAAGGTACTTGTGTCTAGGATTGGCCACTGTTGGAAACAGGATACTGGGCTTGGTGGACCTTGGTCTGACCCAATATAGCATTTCTTAAGTTTTTATATAACCCAGTCCTCAGGAAACACTTAGTCACATTTTTAGGATAACCACGATTAATATGTATCAGAGATGTTTTCATGCAATGGAGGCAATGAATGAAAATCTCTCTCATGAATATTCATTGTGGTTCTCTAGAAAACTTGACTGGCTAAGTATGTCCTGAAGATTGAATTAAGAACCCTTACTTAAAATTGTTCTTTGAATTTTGCTGTCCCAACTTCCCAGGTTTAAAAGTGCATAAATTGAAATGTCTTTGGAGAGCTTTAATTTGTTATCCAGTAAAAAGTATCACAATCACAAAGGTTACATCCATGACAAATTCCTAATATTACACTGATTCCATATGGTGCCAAAGGTCACTGTGCATGTCCTTCCACTTCAGGGGTGTTTAAGAATTACTATATCATCTGCTTCTTCATATTAGAAGTTTTGCAATGGTGGTATATAATTGTAATGCACTAAATATATATATATTTGGTGTTGACTTCTGGCAACCCAGCTGCTTTTTGGTTTTCTTGACAATGTATCACAAGAAGCAGATTGCTAGGCCTTTTTGTCTAAGGCAATGGAGAGTAAAGTGACTTGCCCAAAGTCACAAAGAGTGCCAATGGGAATCAATGTTTGATTTCCTGGCTAGTAGGCAGTTGTTCTAACCACTAGGCTACTCCTCCACTCTGTTCTCTCTGTGTTTACTAATTGTGGAGCTGATATTTTGTGCCAGCGGTCTGTGCCACTTTATTTATTTAATTTGTTCTTTATTAATATATATTTTTAAAACAATCAGCAAAAGTTAAGAACATAAGAACATAAGACATGCCATACTGGGTCAGACCGAGGTCCATCAAGCCCAGTATCCTGTTTCCAACAGTGGCCAATCTAGGTTATACGTACCTAGCAATATCCCCAAAGACACAGGTTCCACAATGCTTGTACTGGGTCAAGCATTGATATCCTGGGTCCCTTTTTAATAGTGCTTTATGGACCTTTCCTCCAGGAACTTGTCCAAACCTTTTTTAAACCCAGCTATACTAACAGCCCTTACTACATCCTCCGGTAAC
Organism: Ichthyophis bannanicus; assembly: GCA_033557465.1. Taxonomy (NCBI): domain Eukaryota; kingdom Metazoa; phylum Chordata; class Amphibia; order Gymnophiona; family Ichthyophiidae; genus Ichthyophis; species Ichthyophis bannanicus. The sequence goes on along the minus strand of CM066032.1, from coordinate 367,625,718 downwards.
AGATTCCAGAGTTTGATTACACGTTGAGTGAAAAAATATTTTCTCTTATTTGTCTTAAATAGTTTACCCTGTAGCTTCATTACATGTCCCCTAGTCTTTCTATACTCTGATAGCGTAAACATTTGATCCACGTTTATTCCGTTCCACTCCATTCATTAATTTATAGACCTCTATCATATCTCCCCTCAGCCGTCTCTTCTCCAGGCTAAAGAGCCCTAACCTTCTTAGCCTCTCTTCATAGGAGTAGCCTTCCATCCCCTTCACCAATTTGGTGGCTCTTCTCTGTACTTTTTCTAACAACGTTATGTCCTTTTTAAGATACGGTGACCAGAATTGCACACAATATTCAAGGTGCGGTCATACCATGGAGCGATACAGAGGCATTATAATATCCTTTGTTTTGTTCTCCATCCCTTTCCTTATGATACCTAGCATTCTATTTGCTTTCTTGGCCGCCGCTGCACACTGGGCGGAGGGTTTTAACATGTTATCCACAATGACTCCGAAATCTTTTTCCTGGGTGGTGGTTTCTAATGTGGAGCCTTGCATCGTGTAACTATAGTGTGGGTTGTTCTTTCCTAGCTGCATAACTTTGCACTTGTCCACATTAAATTTCATCTGCCATTTGGATGCCCAGTCTTCCAATTTATCCAGATCCTCCTGCAGTTTTCCACAATCCTCTTGGGTTTTAACAAATTTAAACAGTTTTGTGTCATCTGCAAATTTGATAATCTCAGTAGTTATTCCCTTTTCCAGGTCATTTATGAATATATCAAAAAGCAGCAGACCCAGTACAGATCCCCAGTACTATTCACCTTTTTCCATTGGGAATATTGGCCATTTAGCCCTACCCTCTGCTTTCTATCTTTTAACCAGTTCCCGATCCACAATAGTACACTGCCTCCTATCCCATGACTTTTTAGCTTCGCCAAAACTCTCTGATGGGGGACTTTGTCAAAAGCTTTCTGAAAGTCCAGATACACTATATCAACCGACTCATCTTTGTCTACCTGGTTATGCACACCTTCAAAAAACATATCAGATTAGTAAGACAAGATCTTCCTTGTCTAAAGCCATGTTGGCTGTCTCCCATTAGGCCATGACTATCTACATGCTGTGTAATTTTGTTCTTTATGATGGTTTCTACCATTTTCCCTGGTACTGACGTCAGGCTCACAGGTCTGTAATTTCCTGGGTCACCCCTGGAACCCTTTTTAAAAATTGGTGTTACATTGGCGATCCTCCAATCTTCAGGTATTACAGATGATTTTAATGAAAGTTCACAGATTACCAATAGCAGGTCTGCAATCTCATATTTCAATTCTTTCAACACTCTGGGATGTATACCATCCGGTCCAGGTGATTTGCTACTATTCAGTTTATCAAATAGTTGTAATATATCTTCCCGGTGTAGCGATATTTCTCTCAATTCCTCTGCAGTATCACCTTTAAATACCACTTCAGTCTTGGGTAACATCCCTACATCTTTCTCAGTAAAGACCGAAGCAAAGAATTCATTCAGTATCTCTGCTATAGCCTTGTTTCCTCTTACTGCCCCTTTTACCCCTCTATCATCTAATGGTCCAATTGACTCTCTCACAGGCCTTTTGCTACGAATGTACTTGAAAAAGTCTTTATTTCGTGTTTTTGCTTCCGTAGCAAGTTTCTTCTCAAATTCCCGCTTTGCCTGCCTTATCAATGCTTTGCATTTAACTTGCCAGTGCTTGTGCTGTTTCCAGTTTTCATCGTTTGGCTCTTTTTTTCATTTCCTGAAGGTTGCTTTTTTGGCAGCAACAGCCTCTCTGACCTCACCTTTAAACCATGCTGGCAGTTTTTTGGACTTTCTTCCACTTTTCTTAATGCGTGGAATACAGCTGGTCTGGGCTTCAAGGATAGTATTTTTAAATAACACCCAAGCTTGCTGTAAGTCTTTAACCTTTGAAACCGCTCCTTTTAGTTTTTTACTAACTATATTCCTCATCCTATCATAGTCTCCCTTTTGAAAGTTAAAAGGTAGTACTGTGGATGCCTTTACTATCTGTCCTCCACTAATTAAATCAAACATGATCATACTATGATCACTATTGCCAAGTGGTCCCAACACCCTTATGTCTTGCACCAGACCTGGCGTTCCACTAAGGACTAGGTCCAGTATGGCTTCCCCTCTGGTCGGTTCATGAACCAGCTGCTCCAAGAAGCAGTCATTTATTCCATCTAGAAACTTTATCTCTTTAGCTTGTCCTGCTGTGACACTGACCCAGTCGATACCGGGGTAATTGAAATCACCCATTATTACTACTCTGTTGTGACTTTTGTTAGCTTTCTTCATTTCTTTGAGCATTTCATCATCCATTTGTTCATTCTGGCCAGTTGGTCGATAGTATACTCCCACTGCCATCACCTTCCCCTTCATAAATGGAATTTCAATCCATAGAGATTCTACAGCAAATTTTGTTCCCTGCAAAACTTTAATCCTTTCTGACTCAATGTCCTCTCTAACATAGAGCGCAACCCCTCCACCAATTTGATCAGCTCTATCATTACGATATAGTTTGTATCCAGGTATCACAGTGTCCCACTGGTTATCCTCCTTCCACCATGTCTCTGAGAGTGCAATCATATCTAACCTCTCATTTAGTGCTATATATTCTAACTCTCCCATCTTATTGTTTAGATTTCCAGTATTGGCATACAAGTATTTTAGAGACTGTATTTTATTCATATTAATCTGGCTATTGGTAGGCAGGGGTAATTTGGAATCTTTATGCTCTGTCTGCTCCTTACTCAAGGGCATTTGGGCTACTATACTCCCTTTTGGAACCTCACTGCTTTTGGTAGTATCCTTCAAGGATACCTTCGTCCGAACCATGCACTCCTGGGTGACTGTTGGCTTTCCCCTATTTTCTAGTTTAAAAGCTTCTCTATCTCTTTTTTAAAGGTTAATACCAGCAGTCTGGTCCCATCCTGATTAAGGTGAAGCCCATCCCTTCGGAAGAGCCCCCCTTTCCCCAGAATGTTCCCCAGTTCCTAACAAATCCAAAACCCTCATCCTTGCACCATTGTCTCATCCACGCATTGAGACTCCGGAGCTCTGCCTGTCTTTTGGGTCCTGCACGTGGAACAGGAAGCATTTCGGAGAACGCTATCCTGGAAGTTCTGGATTTCAACTTCCTACCTAAAAGCTTAAATTTAGCCTCCAGAACTTCCCTACCACATTTTCCTATGTCATTGGTACCAACATGTACCAAGACAGCAGACTCCTCCCCAGCACTATCTATGATCCTATCTAGGTGGTGCGTGAGGTTCACTACCTTCGCACCAGGCAGGCATGTTACCAGGCGATCCTCACGTCCACAAGCCACCCAGCTATCTACATTCCTAATGATTGAATCACCAACTATAACAGCTGTCCTGACCCTCCCCTCATGGGGACATGGCCCTGGAGAAACGTCCTCAGTGCGAGAGGGTTTTACATCACCTGGAGGACAGGTCCTAGTTACAGGATCACTTCCTGCCACACCAGGGTGATGCTCTCCTGTCACGTGACCTCTCTCCTCCATGGCAACAGGGATGCTGCCAGGCTGGAGGTGGGACTTCAGGACTATATCCCTGTAGGTCTCGTCCATGTACTTCTCTGTCTTTCTTATGTCTTCCAGGTCTGCTACTCTAGCCTCTAGAGAACGGACGTGTTCCCTGAGATCAAAGAGTTCTTTGCACTTAGTGCATACGTAAGACCTCTCACCAACTGGGAGAAAATCATACATGTGACACTCAATGCAAAAGAACCCCCGGAGAACCCCCATCTCGTTGCTGGACTTCTGTCTGCATCTTAGTTTAAAGCTTGTGTTTAGGTCTTTTAAATTCTGTATATAATAAGGATTGGTGTAGATGCTTATACCAATAAAAGTGTATCTAATACCCCTAATACACCCTGTGTACCTGAAGCTTAAATAATTAATCTCAGGTCCTTTGTGTATGACTGATTTGGATAACGAGCTGCACCTGAGAACAGCCCCTTTCCTCTAAGATGTACAAGTACCTATAAAACTACAATTACCCCAGGGGTGGGTGGGTGCCGGGGAGGGAGGGAGGGAGATAAGTCCTATTAAAGAGGGCAGTTACAAGGTACCCTGTCCTGAACCCTCAGCAGGGGGGAGGGGGTACCACACAAAGCCCAGTTAGTTGAGAGAGGCAAGGTAAGTTATAACTGAGAAGGCTGAACTAGCACACCACTAAGACAAACAATAAATAATTAAATAAACAGTTAGACAAACAATAAATAATTAATAAACAGCTAGAACTCACAGCAAGGTGCCACAGGAGGCAATATCCTCTTCTCTAGCAGAGCACTGTAAAAAGCACTGCTCTTCTCTGATCAGAGAAAAGCAGACTAAAACAGACTATGCACACATGGAGGAAACAGGAAGAAGGCTACACAATACCTCAGCAGGGGGGGGAGGGGGAGGATTCACTCAGGCAGGCTAGGACAGGAAAAAAGTTTAACACAGAGCAGGTTCTGGGGAGAGAGATTTAATTTAAAATGAACAGTTAACCTGGCTACCACACAAAGCCCAGTTAGTTGAGAGAGGCAAGGTAAGTTATAACTGAGAAGGCTGAACTAGCACACCACTAAGACAAACAATAAATAATTAAATAAACAGTTAGACAAACAATAAATAATTAATAAACAGCTAGAACTCACAGCAAGGTGTCACAGGAGGCAGTATCCTCTTCTCTAGCAGAGCACTGTAAAAAGCACTGCTCTTCTCTGATCAGAAATGCTTACAGAAATGAGTCACCCCCCCCCCCCCCAACAAAAAAAGTAAAAATAAATTTAGACGCACAAATAAAGAATCTTACTGGCAATAAGTCCACAATGAGAGGAGTGTGTTACAACACTGGAATCTAATCAGAAGGGATATCTGTAAGCAATGTTTACTGGGAAAAAAGTAAAGCAGGGAAGGGCAAACACAGCCTCATTCCCTAATTCAAAAGAGGACAGACAAATCTATTAAATAAGGGATGGATGGATGGCATAACCACCATTTTAGCAGAAATAAATACAACCAAATGGGTTGGATCATGGAAAATAGGTTCAAGGATAATGCCACTGAAAAGTTGCACCAAGGTGCAGAAACTGAGATCTAAGCAGTAGGAATTGTGTCTGCCTCTTCTGGGTGGTCCTAGACACATCAGGAAACATTCAAATTTTGCAGTTAAGGAATGACATATCCCTAAACCTAAAAAATATTTTTAACGGCCATTCCCTGTCAGAATCAAATGCCAGTTGAACCATTAATGTAGCTAACCGAGAAACTTCCTGAGTTGATTGCTCAAGAAGGTAAAAAAACAGAGAGTTTCCCTTGCAAGTCCTTTAAGTCAGACTGGTATTGAGAGACTTGAACAGAAAATGACATTTGTTGAGACAGAGATTGCGATATCAGTTTCAGGGAGTCAAAAGTAATAGTTTTAGGTTAAACAGACTCACCACGAGAGGGATGGAGGCCCCCAAGTGACTACTCAATAAACTCAACAACGATCCAGATAACAGCAGACACTATTTCGCTTCTTCAACACGATCTTCCATAGATTGACTTTTGCTGGAGTCAGTTCTCTTTGCACCACAGCTTGGCATCTCCTTTGCTATGCCAGTTTTCACCAGAACTATGGCTACCAGAGTCACACCTCTATTGGAGGCAGGGTTTATCAATGGCATCAAGTCTGCTTAAGGATCCAACAGGAACCTTCCCCTAGGTGAGAGTGATACTGTCTCCACTGAATCAGAGGATATCTCCACTGGCGGATTGCCGAATGATGCTGCCCTAGATGGAGGACTGCAATGGCATTGATGACACTCCAGCACCTGGAACCTTGGCCTTAATCACAACAACACAGGTCTTTGCCTTCCTCTTAACCATAACATTCATGGCATATATTCTCAAGCATGTCTGCCTATGTCTACTATCTTGCCACTCCTACCAAGTTGGCCAGATAGCTCTGCAGCTAACCAGGCAGTGACAATATTCAACCCAATTAGCCTTTAGTCTGCCTAACTTTAGCCACTTTAAGATAACTAGGCAACAGCTGAATATCGCAGCTGACCAATATGACACTACCCCTGGAATTCCCCAAAGCTACAGTGCATTGCAAAAGCATTCATCCCCTCTGTGTTTGTCCTGTTTTGTCGCATTACAACCTGGAATTAAAATGGAACTTTGGGGTTTAGCACCATGAGATATACACAACATGCCTATGACTTTGAAGGTGTAAAATATTTTTTATTGTGACACAAACAATTAAGACAGAAAAGAAACCCTGTAAGCTGGAGTGTGCATATGTATTCACCCCCAAAAGTCAATACTTTGTAGAGCCACTTTTTGCTGCAATTACAGCTGCAAGTCTCTTGGGGTATGTCTCTATTAGCTTAGCACATCTAGCCTCTGGGATTTTCACCCATTCCTCAAGGCAAAACTGCTCCAACTCCTTCAAGTTAGATGGGTTGCATTGGTGTACAGCAGTCTTCCAGTCATGCCACAGATTCTCAATTGGATTGAGGTCTGGGCTTTGACTAGGCCATTCCAAGACATTTAAATGTTTCCCTTTAAACCAGCTTTAACAGTATGTTTAGGGTTATAGTTCTGCTGGAAAGTCAAACTTTGTCCCAGTCTCAAATCTCTGGAAGACAGAAACAGATTTTCCTCAAGAATTGCCCTGTATTTAGTGTCATCCATTTTTCCTTCAATCCTGACCAGTTTTCCTGTCCCTGCCAATGAAAAACATCCCTACAACATGATGCTGCTACTACCATGCTTCACTGTGGAAATGGTGTTCATGGGGTGATGGGAAGTGTTTGGTTTGCACCACACATGGCATTTTCCATGATGGCCAAAAAGTTCAATTTTCGTCTCTTCTATCCAGAGAACCTTCTTCCATGTGTTTGGGGGGCTCCGCCACATGCTGTTGTGCAAACTCCAAATGTGTTTTCTTATTTCTTTCTTTAAGCAATGGCTTTTTTCTGGCCACTTTTCCATAAAGCCTCACTCTGTGGAGTGTACGGCTTAAAGTGGTCTTATGGACAGATACTCCTATCTCCGCTGTGGATCTCTGCAGCTCCTTCAGTGTTATCCTTAGTGTCTTTGTGACATCTTTGATTAATGCCCTCCTTGCCCAGTCTGTGAGTTTTGGTGGGTGGCCTTCTCTTATCAGGTTTGTAGTTGTGCTATATCCTTTCTATTTTGATATAATAGATTTAATGGTGCTCAGTGGGATATTCAGAATTTGGGATTTTTTTTTTTTTTTTTTAAACTTTTATTTTCATTTTGCAACAAACAAAAGAAACAACACACCAAAGGAGACAAAACAAGTATACAATAAGGAAAAGTAAACCCAATTACCCCCCACCCCCATGCTTCTTCTCTAGCCGATTATGTCAGCATGTGAGCGCTTCCTAACAACAGTGATTGTACATCAAAACTATCAAAAGAGTAGCTACAATACAGAATGATACAGGATGATCTTGGGACAGAGATATATACAAATTTAGACAGTCAGATGAGAGCATTTAGCAGAATGTACATAGTCATTGAGCATCTTCCATTTAGACCGATGATGAGGAGTCTGAACGGAGGAGGCAAACATACGAGGTATTTGTTCATATTTACTGTAGAGACAGACATGATTCCACCATTCATTGGGGCTCAGGTGGGAGCTATTTTTCCAGTATTTCGTAATTAGAGAAATAGCAATGCCTAGCATAAAGTCCAAAAGGAAGTAAGCCGTTTTTGGAAGAGAGGGGATCCCCGCAGCTGAGCGAAGTCCCACTATCCTCCAAGAAAGGGGCTCTTGAAAGTGCAAAATAGACTGGATACGACCCCAGACCCGACGCCAGTAATACTGTAGTGCGGGACATTCATACATAACATGAGGTAGTGAACCAATGTCCGCATGGCATGTCCAACAACTATTGCCCTGAGTAGTGTTCCATTTGGCTAATCTGTCAGGAGTGTAAAAACACCGGTGGGCTAGAAAGAAGAGTGTCTGAGTGAGTGAGGCGGATCGGGAAACCCGTGTCACTCTACTCCAGACAAGGCTCCATTGCTCCGGGGTCAAAGTCACATGCAGTTCTCTCTCCCATGCTTTCTGTGCTATAGGGGTATCTCTAGTTATAGCATTACATAGGGTTTTATAAAAATTGGATGCTACACCCGGTGAACTACCGATAGATCGGATAGTCTCCGACCAACCTTGTGTAGGGGATGTCGATGGCGGGAGCACCTTAGCACTCCGAAGGCAATGCTGAAGTTGCACCAACTGAAAGTAGTGTTTCGCTGGGAGACCAAATTCAATTTGCAATTCACTAAAAGTTTTCCAGCGACCATTATGGAACAACTGGCTAGGAAGCCAAATGCCCCTAGTGTACCAGGGGCTCCACGCCATCGGCTTATTTTGTATTCGAAATCGAGTATTGTACCAAAGCGGGAGCCTGTCTAATGGACAGAGTCGGGAGTCTAGAGATTGCATAAGAGTATTAAAGGCACCTAAAGTGTCTAAAAGCATTGGTGGATAGTGGGAGTCTGATGGGAGAGTCATACCAGGGAGAAAAGTAAGAGGAATCGGTTTACAAAGGTCCTCTTCTATGTCTAGCCACACAGGTCTACTCGGTACTAGATCTTCCAGCCAACGAGCGCCTTGTTTGAGAAGAAAAGATTGATGGTACTTCAGGAAATCTGGGAATCTGACACCCCCATTTTCCTTATCTGCTTGCAGCTTATGTTTCGCTATCCTAGGTGTCTTGTTTTGCCATAAGTATCTAGTCAGAAGGCCCTCTATATCTTTATATGTATGTCGAGGTAAGAGACAGGGCAACATTTCTAAAATATAATTCACTTTCGGAACAATCATCATTTTTATGGTTTCTAAGCGACCCCACCAGGTAAGTGTTAAAGGGGTCCAGCGGTGAGTAAGCGCCCGGACTTTAGAGGTTAAGTCTTTGGCATTGAAGGAGATAGTGTCCTCCAAAGGAGAACAATAGTGAACCCCAAGGTATTTGACCATGCGAGGTTGCCATAAAAAGGGGAAGGGTTGCATATCTGCCTGATGGAGCAAAGGATTTAAAGGAAAGGCTACCGACTTGGTCCAATTAATCTTATAACCGGACAGTTGTGAGTATTTACCTATTTGCTCTAGGACAGCCGGTACTGAGTCTATAGAGACAAAAAGCATAAGGTCATCAGCATACGCTGAAATTTTGATTTCCCTATGGGAGAAGGGGACTCCATGAATCTCCTCCGATTGCCGGATTAGTAAAGCCAAGGGTTCGAGTGCAAGATCGAAAAGAAGTGGAGACAGTGGGCATCCCTGGCGAGTACCGCGTTGGAGGGGAAAAGGCTGAGACTTTAAAGCATTGGCACATATACTGGCTGAAGGCTGTGCGTACATGGTGCGGAGACAACGGAGAAAACCTTCCCCGAATCCGTACCAGCGGAGGACTGCAAACAGGAAGGGCCACTCTAAACGATCAAAGGCCTTCTCCGCATCAAGGGAGAGGCCGACAAATGGGCGATCAAGATTAACTGCGGCAGTCAGTACATGACATAGGGTCCGAGCATTGTCAGCAGTTGATCTACCAGGAATGAAACCGCATTGATCTGGGTGTATTAAGGTAGACATCCTATCAGAGAGCCGGGTGGAGAGAGAATGGTGGCAAATATTTTATAGTCCGCGTTTAGGAGGGAAATTGGACGATAATTAGCTGTTAGTTGCGGGTCTCTCCCCTCTTTCTCAAAAACTACTACATTCACCATTGAAAAGGACCCAGAAGGGGAACCCTCCTCGGCCAGAGCAGAAAAATAAAGTTTCAAGACTGGGGCTAAGTCATCGTGAAAGGTTTTGTAGAATTCAGCAGGGAGACCGTCTGGGCCTGCGGCTCGACCTGAGGCACATTTCTTGATAGCAGAATGAATTTCTGACAAAGTAAATGGTTTGTCCATGGCCACTCTATCTTCGTCGGATAGGGTCGGTCTTTGTACCCCGGAAAGTAAGCGTTCAAATACTTCTGGCTCAAAATCACATTCAGATTGATAAAGCCGAGTATAAAAATCACGAAAGAGTTCTAAGATTTCTGTATCTTTAGTGACCAAGCCCCCCCCCGACAGATTACGGAGGGCGGTAACACGCTTGGCTTCTTTTTGACCTTTTAGGGAATTTGCTAATAATTTGCCAGCACGGTTATTTTCCCGGTAATATATCCCTTGTTGTGATTCAATATTTTTAACAGCAGCAGTGTACAAAAGCTGATTGTATTGAAAACGCAAGCGTTGTAAACGGAGTAAAATACATGGGTCAGTACGGGACGTGAGGAGACGCTCCCCAGCTTGTATCTGCTGCTCTAGAATCAATAAGTGCTGCTTTCTTTGTTTCCCCTGCCGAATTTGATAGCTAGTTATAGTTGCACGAATAGATGCTTTAAAACCCTCCCACCAAGCCCAGCTCGCTGTGTCATGGGGTGAGTTAAAATGAAAATAATCTTGGATAGCGGCCTTTATATCAACCTGAAAGTCTTTTTGACCCAGTAGGGATCTATCAAAAAACCAAGCTCGGGGAGAATCGTCCCGCGCAGTAACATGTAATGATAAAGATATGGCAGCATGATCTGAAATATGGAGAGGATGAATCCTAACCGTGTCCACTTGAGAAATCAGTGCTTTGGAAATGAGAAAGAAATCTATTCTAGATTGGGAGTGATGGGGGGCAGAAAAAAAAGTAAACTCTAAGTCGGAGGGGTGAAGCAGCCTCCATATATCTACCAGCGCAAGATCTTGCATCAGAGCTGTAAGGGTAGCAAGACTCTTGGGTGGACTACTTGTTCTGGGCGGCTGTCTATCTATCAAAGGGTCTAACACTTGATTAAAATCACCACCAAGTATTAATGGAGTATTGGCAGAGGCCTGTGCCAACTGCGCAATACTTGCATAGTAAGCAGGGTTGTCCACATTCGGAGCATAAATGCAAATACACGTAAATTCACTATCTCCAACCTTAAGGTGTACACGGGCCCATCTACCCTCCTTGTCAGCGCTAGTATCAATTATAGTAGCTTGCAAAGACTTCTTAACCAGAATGGCTACCCCGCACCGTTTGGAAACGGCGGGAGAATAGGCAGCCACCATGTAAGGCTTAGCATTGAGTTTCAGTGTTTCAGCAGAGTTTAGATGCGTTTCCTGAAGAAACACTAAATCAGCATGCTCATGGCTAAGATAGCTAAGGATTTTCTTTCTTTTGATTGGACTATTAATGCCTTTTACGTTGAGTGATAAGATTTTACATAAGGCCATTCAGAAAAGTTAAAAATTCTGAGCATGATAACGCACATAATTTCACAATGTCCCTCATATTGACTGTATCTGGCTGTACACATGACATAAAAGAAAATAAGCTAATATAATACAATGAAGCGCCCCACATTAAAAAAGAAAACCCGCTGTGCGGTAGAGAAGAAGCAGAACCCCAGAAATTACTGGCGACCATGTGTCTGCGGGGAGAAACCCCAGAGAAGGCCGCTATTGAAAAACACATAACCTGTAGGACTGTGCGTGCTCCGAATCCGACCGAGGCACACATCATGGAGGGATAGGAGACCAAAAAACAAAAAAGTCATATAGAGAAAGAAAGAAAGTCCAGGCAGTCTCTGCGTTTGAGTATGACCGCCGCATCGGGCCCTTCAAAATGGCGGACAGAGCCGGCAAATAAAAGTCCAAGTTTTGGATTAGCGCATCTGCTCTGCTTCTTTGGAGTCTAAAAATGTTGACAGTAGATCAGGATCTTCGAATGTCCTGGTTTGGTTGTGGAGGGTTACTCGGAGCTTCGCTGGATACAACAGGCCGAAGCGAGCCTGTAGCTGTTGAAGTCGAGGGCGAAAAGCAAGGAGTTTCTTCCGACGGTCTACGGTAGGCTTTGCCAAATCAGGGAAGAAGGAGACTTTGTGACCTTCAAAGTCCAAATGATGATTCGCCCGGGCAGCATTTAAGATTTGCTCCACTTGTTGATATCGTAGCAAGCGAAAGATAATAGGCCGGGGGGTCGTTCGGTTGAGCGCCATGTGGGTAGGAACACGATGTGCACGATCGATTTCCAGTTCTCTATGAAAAGTGATCTTCAGCAAGGAGGGAAGAGTTTTGAGCAGGAATTCTCTTATATCTCCTGCTTCCACCCCCTCCGGTATTCCAATGAGCCTCACATTGTTGCGACGGGCTCGATTATTACTATCTTCTAACTCCTTTTGAAGATTCTGTATCTGGCGCTCAGCCTTGTCCAGTTTGCCCAAGCGCTCCTCGTGCGAGTCGAGGACCCCCGCCATGTTGTCCTGCCGTAATGAGAGACTTTCAAGTCGGTCCTGGAGCACTCCAAAGTCTTCTCGCAGGGCTCGAAGCGCTTCTCCATTGGACTGCACCAATTCCTTCACGCCGCGTATTTCCTCTAAAATCTCCAGGTTCATTTCGGGGTTTTCACGAAATGGAGCCATCTTCTGTGGGGAGGACACCTCTGTTTTGGAGCGTTTTCCGTGAGAAGAAGAAGGAGACCCGAAATCCAAGCGCGCTGGTTTATGGGCCGCCATCCCCCCCGAGGTACCCCGGTCAGCTCGGAGCGAAATAGTAAGTTTGTATAGGTATTAAGTCAGGATTCTAAGTAGGCCTCTCGGGAGCTTCAGCGCGAAGCGTCTTACCCGCTGGACATCAGGCTCCGCCCCCCCGGGATTTTTTTTTAATAATGCAACCCTGATCTATACTTCTCCACAACTTTGTCTCTGACCTGTTTAGAGTGTCCCTTGATCTTCATGTTGCTTGCTTAGTGGAGTTGCAGAGTCAGGGGCCTTTCAGAACAGGTACATTTATACAGGTGTCATGTGACACATCATGTGAATCTGATTGCACACAGGTGGACCCTGATCAACTAATTATGTGACTTCTGAGGTTAATTGGTTGGACCATATGTTATTTGAGGGTTTAATAGCAAAAGCGATGAATACATATACACTCACAACTTTTCAGTTTTTTACTTGGTTTTTTTATATATATACAATTTTATTGTCATTCTACATCAACAATTTGGACTATATTGTTAGGCCAATTACCTAACATCCAAATGAACCTCCATTTTCTTTCCAGGTTGTACGTAATGCAACAAAACAGGACAATGAATACTTTAGCAAGGCACTGTATGTGCTTATGTTGTTTATTTATATTCTCTTATATACTGTACTATTCTGCATCAGTGCAGTTTACATTGAACAAACTGAAATTACATTGAACAGGGCATTATAACTTGGAGATAACTATTTTACAGGGAACATGGGCTATGGAGGGTTAAGTGGCTTGCCCAAGACCACAAGGAGCACCTGTGGGACTAGAAACCCCAGTCCTTCTGGCCCAAGGTTGCTGTCCTCTAGTGGGATTTGAACCCCTGACCTTCTGGCCTAAAGTACCTTGCCCCAACCACTAGGTCACTTCTCCACTCCTTATGGTGTCTAGTGGCATTCGAGAGAGGAATATTCAGCGGCACAGTGCCACTGAATATCCTGCTCAGCAAGATTAATGTGGTTAGCATGTCAACTAACTATATCAATCACTTTGAATTTGTTCCCCTGCATCTATCTCTTAGTAAGCTAAAATGCAATTGTTTGAGAAAGACAATAAATCTCATCGTGCCAACTATAGAGTAATTGATCTTCCAGCTACTGTTGATGAGATACTTTACAGGATATTACAGTAAATCTTTGACTGCTTCCTCTAGATCAAGGGTTACTTTCTAAATTCTAGGGTGATTTTAGGGTAAACAGAGTGACAATAGAAATTATGGGGTTAATAATATAACCATGGCTACCAGTGTGATTTTTAAACACCATGCGCCTGGCAGGAGGCTGGAAGTCATTGCACCTGCACTAGTGTTGTCTTTCTACCTCAGAGGGACTACTAGTGAGGCTGCGTTAACCATGCACAGCTGCAGCTGCCCTCTCTATGCCCAAACCCTGCCTAGTCACGTGCTGCATGAGTAACATGGCAGTTTTAGCATGAGAGCCTTAGGGCCGTGTGCTTCCAGCTAACGCCCATGCAAAACGAGCTTTATCACTGCATTAAACCCTATACTCCCAGCTACCACAGTTTAGTAATCATGCCCCTATGTGTGTACCCATGTATTTTAGAAAATATATACTTATATGCTAGCTTTACTTCCATTTAGCCCAAACTATGCTCCTGGAATCCTCTACACGGAGGTCACATTAAGTGTAGGTCCACACTTGCAGTGCATGTACTTTTCTCATATGTTGCAGTCATACAATTTTATAGAAGTCCTTTTCTACATATAGAACAGGGTTTACATGTATAAATTTTCCCTCTTCCAAATGAAATAAATAGAGATGAACAAATTCTCTCTGTGGCTCACTCTCAGAGAAAGGGGGGCATGATGGAAGCACTGAGTAAAGAGATCACAGATAAACAAGCTGATTGAAAGAATTATCAGATTTTGTAATATTGGAATCTTGAGAATATCTGAATCAGATAAAGGACAAAATCTTTCAGCTTGTTAAAAATTTAGACAACTTTTTTTGTTCCAGAAAATAAAAGGGAAATATCAGTCTGGAAAGATCTCACAGTTTTACCAGCGTTCAGACTCTGGGAACAGCAAATGTCAAGCCTGTTTTCATTATTTTGAAGACAAACAGATCTTAATGAATGGTGTTTGGAAGAAAGACATCATTACTTTAAGGGGGATGAAGTAAGAATTTTCACAGACCTTTCTCAAAACACATCGCAAAGAAGAAAACTTTCCGTCATTTGACAGAACTTTGAAGAGAAAAGAGGATTAAGTACTTATTTATAGCATTTAATTATAAGCCATTGCAGAAAGTTCAAGGCATGGTACAAAAAAAATCCAAAACAAAACACACTTTTATAAATCCCCTCCCCACACTAAATATACAAACAGATAACTATAGCCAAACCTCTATCACCCCCTATCCACTTAAACATACTGCTGGCTAAATCAAGGAAAAGCCCCAATGGTCTGCACAAATAAACATGCATTCACCTGTTCCCAAAAGGAACGATAATTTTTCTCCTGCCACAGGTCCAGTGGAAGGCTGCTCCTCGGACTCAGTGCCGCATAAAAAAATGCCCCAGTGCATTGCTTGCAACCAAAGTACTCTCAATATTTCTAAACGGGACTGCTGGGAGGACCAGAGCAATCTAATCAGCAAACACGGAATTGAAGTCTCCTTCAGATAGTCCAAACAATCCATATATAACCCTCTAAGTACTAACCACAGAATATTAAATTGTGCCAATAAAAAACCCAAATTAACATTTTTGCCTCAAATAAGACAAGTTGCCACATTATTTTTTTAACAGGGGTTGCTCGTTTTTTTATACCGCTTTATCATTTCAGTCAAAGCGGTTTACAACGTAGCTTAAAACTTTGTAATGTACATTATACAGGGAAATTAATAACTTGGATTTTTCTGGCCGCGTCCTGAGGGGTACCTACTGCCCATGGAAGATTTGAGAAAGGGGAAATATTTTACTTATCAATAAATTTCCTTTCCTGGACTCCTGCTAAACCAGTTGGTTATCTCCCCCAAGCAGCAGATTATGAACTAACTATAGCCTCTGAAGTGGTTGTTCAGGGAAGGCTTTATAAATGGCATTGCAATTATCAATTTTTGTTATCACAAAGGTATGAACCAAAAGCACTCAGTCATCCAGCCTGTAGGGGTCATTGATCCTGTCACAAAGACTCAACTACCATGTAGAGCAAACAGTATATAGCTTGCTAATTATGCCTAGCGGTGTTTGCACCAAAATGCTTTTGGTTCTTGTCATGTGTTGTCAACAGATTAGCCTAGCAAGTTGAGTTCTGTGGATATATTAGAATTTTTATTATGGTATAAAAATAGCAGTTACCAACTAATACTAAGGAATGAAGTAATGATGTTTCATATCAGCAACTGACAGTAATTCTTATGTAAACACTAATAAATCACTAAGGAGGTCATTCTGCACCACAAATATCAGGGATGTATGTCCTGCCTGGACATACATCCCCACTATTTGCCCCTTTGCTGCTCACGGTTCAAAGGCTCTCCGTATGAACAGTGCTCTTGTATGGGGAGTCTTAGACAGAGGTGGGAGAGGGAGGGCAGTCTGGCGGCGTAGAGCGGGTGGGGCATAGGTGGGCTGTGACCCTCGATGCACAGGGCTGATGTCTGAGGATGTCTCTTATCGTTTAATCCTTGCCTGGCGTCCAGGGCCAACCTCAGTGTAGATGGGGTTGGCCCTGGATGCCAGGCTAGGATTAAATGATAAGAGAGTGCAGGAGGTACCCTGTAGTCCGACCTTGGCTGTGGGAGGCCAGATCAGGGGTCAGGCTGTGGGAAAAGAGCAATTTGGGCCGGCAGCCGGGGATTGCAGCTCCATAGTGGAGCTGTGGTGCCATGGCAATGAGATGCCAATGCACTGTGGCTCCATTACAGAGTCTGGCTGAGTCAGCCGGGGATCTTCTGGGCGTGCGGCCCAGCAGAATCAGGGCCCAGCCTGCAAGTCCAGGCCGGTAGACCCAATTCTGATCCCACGGACATATATAGCCTCCATAGGAGCAGAATCAGGTGCTACCACTGTACGCTCAGATTCTGAGGGACCACAAAGGGGCTGACAGTCAAAATAGAATTGGCCTCCATGCTAATTGTGAAATGTCATGTGGTTTTCTCTATACCCAGAAAAGCAAAGAATACAGCTATCTAATCAGATCCCCACCATTGGATAAAACAAAGACTAATACCTTCAACTTTGCCTGGAGGGAGGGGTGCTGCCGGATCTGAATCAGGTTCCAAAGTAGCACAAATCCAAGTAGGCAAGTTAGCTAATGCAGGCTCCAACATTTGCAAGCAAGCCATAAGGAATATTAGAATGTACAAGACAAATGGGGTGCCAGCAAAGTCTTGATTTGTATGTCCAAAGACGTCCACATGGACTTAGGAATCACGGAGATGTCTTCTGAGCCATTTCACAAATAACTTTTAAAGATGTCTCCTGTACCTAGACATCCAAATAGGCAGAGATCATGGTGGAGGCTTATCTGGAGATTAGCAATGAACTTAGACATCCCCATTTGATTTCAGAAACATCAGAGATGTCTGCAGACATGTCCACATTTATACCTGCTCTAGGCATGCACAGGCATCAGGAAAGTGCTTGTTGTGACCTTGAAACATCCAAAGGGAGTAGAGAGCCTCAATCTCCCTCTTTGTACGGCCAGGATTCAAGACGGCAATTTGACCGGACGAACCTGAAGTCTGCTCTTGAGGTGTTCCGTGGATGGAAGCTGTTTGGCGCTTTTGCCTGCTAGTATCCTGGGCAAAAGAAAAGGGAAGAGTAAAGCTTTACCCTTGAAGCCACCTCAACCCAGCTGTTGTGCCAGATGACTTTGGATGCCTTTTGGGCTTCTTCAGGCCCTGTTTTGGCATCTTTCTTTGCCCAGCCTGGTGAGTGTCGGTAAGCAGCAGTGTAGATGGGGCCTTGTTGAGCCCCTTGGAGAGAACACCATCCCAGACACCCGGAAGCAGATATATGCTGGGGTTTATTTATTTATTTAACAGGTTATATATACCACCTTCTCCTTAAGCCAAGAAGATTTACATTCAAAACTCTCAGTGTTCACATAGAATGCTTCAAGGGATGGTTAAGAAAACAGGCTAATAACTGAAACAAAGTGTTAACAGGGATCGGCATGCAGGGTAGTTTAATAAACACTCAGTAACATGTGCAGTTGGAACGTGAACGGGTTCGTGAACAGGCTATAGGTTGGTATTCCAGAGTCCAACTAAAGTGGTAACAGACATCTATCCCTTCTTTATGTAACCATAGGGCCTCATTCCATTATGGACGTCCCAGCCCTCTATGTGCCTGGTCAGAACTGGATACACAGAGGTAGACAGGATTCTGATACCGCGGGGCACATCTAGCCTCACAGGATCAGAAACATGTCCAGGCCTGTACATGCAAGCTGGGACCAAATTCTGGTCAGCCTGCATATACAGGCCTCTACCAGGCTAACTCGGTCAAGGCTCCTGATTGGAGCCACAGCACAATGGTGTCTGGTTCCCATGGCACTGCGGCTATATTCAGGAGCCGTAATCCCAGGCCACCGACCTGTCCTTTCATTCCCCGCAGCTCGACTCCTGATCTGGCCTCCCAAGGCCAGGGTCAGGCTATGGGGAATCCTCTACACCCCCTCCTATCTCTTCTGCCATCTGGGCCTGCCATCCCCCGCCATCTATGGGAACTTATTCCACCTCAGAAGTGGAACAAGCTCCCCGTTCAGTCTGTCGGCCCCATACAGGGCTGACATCAGAATCGGCTCTGTACATCTGGGGCCACGGACCCCCCCCGCCTGCCCTAACTCTATCATTGTACTGCCCCTTTCCCACCCCAATCTAGCCTCCCCATACAAACCCCTGGGGGCCAAATATCCTGCTAGTCACGGCTCAGAATGACCTTGATTGTGTTCTATGAACAGTAAGGTCTTTAATTTCTTCCTGAAGTCCTTAGTATCATTTATTTTTATTTTATTTATTTAAAAGCTTTTCTATACCGCGCTCTTTGATATCAGTGCGGTTCACAATCAACAATTCTTGTACAGGGCAGGGCAAATCTGCCTTGTGCTTACATTGAACAGGAACGGTAACTTGGAGTTGTAACTGGGGGAACTATTTACATATTAGACCATCATAAGTTGTAACTAGGGTGACTATTTACATTTAGACATAACCGCATGTTATGTCTGAGTCTAATTGGTTATTTACAGTGCAAAGTCAGAGTATATATATAATCACATATGTCCGTTATTACAGTTTACAGAGCTGGTAGTATTTATAGTATTGTTATGCCTGAGTCTAATTGGTTATTTACAGTGCAAAGTCAGAGTATATATATATTCACATATGTCCGTGTAGGGCTCTGAGGTCTTCCGGGAGGAAAGAGAGGGGTGGCACTGAGATGAGAGCCATTCTGGATTCTCCCTTGTATTTCTCTGCTATTTCCCCTAAATGTATCCTGTCCGCAACTGCTGTGTTGTCTGTCTTGACTAGATTGTAAGCTCTGCCAAGCAGGAGAATGGCTAGCAGAAGACAGGAGGTGATAGTGCCTCTGTATAAGCCTTTTGTGTGACCTCATTTGGAGTATTGTGTGCAATTCTGTAGACCACACTTTCAAAAGGATATAAACAAGATGGAATCTGTACAGAGGGTGGCTACTAAAATGGTTAGTGGTCTTCGCTATAAAGCATATGAGGACAGACTTAAGGATCTTAATATGTATACTTTAGAGCAGAGGTACCCAAATCCAGTCCTGGAGGGCCGCAAACCAGTCAGGTTTTCAGGCTATCCCTAATGAAAATGCATGAGATATATTTTCAAGCACTGCCTACATTGCATTTTAATCTATCTCATTCGTTTTAATTAGGGATATCCCGAAAACCTGACTGGTTTTGCAGCCCTCCAAGTCTGGATTTGAGTACCTCTGCTATAGAGGAAAGGCAGGATAGAAGTGATATGACTGAGACATTTAAATACCTCCATGGCATAAATGCACAGAAGGAGAGACTCTTTTGATTGAAAGCAAGCTCTGCTATGAGGGGACATAGGATGTGGATGAAAGGGGATAGACTCAGAAGTAATATGCGGAAATATTTCTTTACAGAAAGAGTGGTAGATGTGTGGAATAGAATTCCAGTGGAGGTGGTAGAGATGAGAACAGTATCTGAATTCAAAAAAGCATGGGACAAGCACAGAAGATCTCTAAAGGAAAAAAAGGACCGTTGTAGTGGATAATATGGAAGGGCAGACTAGCTAGGCCATGAGGTATTTTCTGCCATCATGTTTCTATGAATAAGAAATGCCTTACTGGTTCAGACCAAAAGTCCAGGATCCTGTTTCCAACAGTGGCCAAGTCCAGGATCCTGTTTCCAACAGTGGCCAATCCAGGTCACAAGTACCCAGCAGTTTCCTACAAAGACAGATAGGTTCCATAATGCTTGTATTGGGGCAAAGAGTGTATTGTCTGGGTGTTCTTTAATAATGGTTTATGGATCTTTCCTCCAGGTACTTGTCCAAACCTTTTTTAAACCCAGCTATTCTGACAGCTTTACTACATCCTCCGGTAATGAATTCCAGAGTTTCATTAAGCGTTGAGTGAAAAATATATTTCCTCTTATTACTCTTAAACAGGTTACACTGTAGCTTCATTGCATTTCCTCTAAGTCTTTTTACTTTTTGATGGCATTAAGAATCGATCTACATTTTCCCATTCCATTCTATTCATTAATTTATACACTTCTATCATATCTCTACTCAGCCGTCTCTTTTCCAAGTTGAAGAGTCCTAACCTTTTAAGCCTCTCTTCATAGGGGTATCCTTCCATCCCCTTTACCATTTGGTGCTCTTCTCTGTTCTTTTTATAATTCCACTATATCCTTTTTAAGATACGGTGATGAGAATTGCACACAATATTCAAGGTGTGGTCGCACCATGGAACGATACAGAAGCATTATAAAATTCTTTGTTTTATTCTCCATTCCTTTTCTTTATGATTTTAGCATTCTATTTGCCTTTTTGGTCAGCTCTGCATACTGGGTGGAGGGTTTCAATGTGTTGATCACGATGCCGCTTACATCTTTTTTCTGGGTTGTGGTTCCTAATGTGGAAACTTGCATTGTGTAACCATAGTTTGGGTTGTTCTTTCCTAGGTGCATAACTTTGCATTTGTCCACATTAAATTTCATCTGCCATTTGAACGTCCAGTCTTCCAGTTTATCAAGGTCCTCTTGCAATTTTTCACAATCCTCGTGGGTTTTTAACAACTTGGAATAATTTTGTGTCATCTGCAAATTTGACTACTTCATTTGTTATTCCCATTTCCAGGTCATTTACAAATATGTTTAAAAAGCAATAGACCTAGCACAGATCCCTGGGGTACTCCACTATTCACCTTTCTCCATTGGGAAAATTGATCATTCAGCCCTACCCTCTGCTTTCTGTCTTTTAACCAGTTCCTGATCCACAATAGTACACTGCCTCCTATCCCATAAAGAGGACCAAGGAAATCCACTGCTTATCCTGTGATAAACAATGTGGAATCTGTATACCTTTTTGGGAACCTGACAGGAACTTGTGACCTGGATTGGCCACTGTTAGAAACATGATACTGGGTTTGATGTACCTTGGTCTGACCCAGTATGACATATCTTATGTTCATATGTTCTTATAAGGGCAGGAGGCTAGAGTCTCTGCACTATTGCCTGAATTCTACCATGTATGTTGGGCATTCAAATTACTCCTGATCATGTACACATGGGTGTCTCTTTGGTGTGGTTCTGCTGTGAACATACCCCTAAACTTGTATCCTATATTGACTTCTGGGAGCCAGCCTTACTTCTTTATATGTGCAGGTGAGATGATTTTTGAGGTGGAATTCCAGGTATTACTAGAGATGTTGCCTCTATTCATCTCAGGCTACAACAGGGAAGTAGAGTATGAGGGCCGAAGGTATGGTCTAGTGATATAACCTGTGTAGAAGTTGAGGAACACAAGTCAGGCTGCATGTTGCCATGTCGAGGCATGGCCAAAATCTGGCACTGGAGCCATATTTATGTGAGCCCTATCTAGTCATCTACTATCCTATTTATGGGGCATGGCGTGTCATACAAGGCATATTTTGTACATGCTGATGTACATGTAGGTTGAATCTATACCTAACTTATATTTGCATATCAGTGTTATTGTCCATGGAGCAACACAATCCCTGGAAAATCCAGCATATGACAGCATTGATCCTATGAACCAGGAAGTCATGCTATTTGCAAAGAGGGTACACACAGGTAATCACTCAGATAGCTGATTGGAGGGCTGCTATAGAGGGGGGTTTCTTTACCTTGTAGGGGAGTTGTCTTTGGATATTTATCCCCATGTTGCCATAGTGCAACTGGAGAACCTGTAGCAAATTAGTGCTGTTGGCTGTGTGTTCACATATTTATAGGGAATGCTGGTCCATCCCCAAGCATCTTGGGAATCATAAAGCAACCATGTATAATATTTGGAGTGTCTCCAGAGAGGTGGCCCACATGTCCCATTTGGGGTTGCATTGCTGAGAGTGACTAATGAATATATCCACATGTCTGGGCCAAGGCATGTATAGGAGTGTTCTGCTTCTTGCACAAATCACTGTACATTCCATGGAGCTATAAAAGACTCATATGGATTGGCTCCAATAATAGGAACATAGCTACTTGCATGCCCTAATCCAGGGCCCCATGGCACATTGTATGCAATAGGCGGTGGTATAAATGCATAGGTAAGTTGGTAAATGTGTGGACATCATCAAACACCAGAGAGATCTGGGAAGGGACATCCGGGCCATCTGGACGTCCCTGATGAAGATGGGGATCTTGGGACCTGATTCTAGTTTGCAGGAACAAAACGTTTCTGCAGGTTGCCAGAATTGGGCCCGTGGATGGCCTGGCATGCCCTTTCACCTGCGGGGACATCCTCTCCACCGGTACCCCCAACATCTGTGGTTCCAGCCCCCAATATCCCTGCTGCCGACCCATAGCTGGCTTGCTGTGGCCTGGATCGGGCCTGGAAGAGACCCCCCTGCACCTGGCCCAAAGGGGTATGCTCCTTGGGCCCAATCGTCCACAAAGTGCTGCTTATACCACCTTTGAGCACGTCCCCTAGCAGGACATACATGGCTGTGACCTGAATCGGCCTTGTACATGCTTCCGAGCTGGCTTGCCCCCTCCCGCCCCGCCAGCTCTCCCCACCCTGATGTGCAGGTCATACAGAGGGATCCGGAGGGGGAATTGGCACCGGACGCTTTGCAAGGCGCTAGGACATGCAGCCTTGCAGTCCACATTTGGGAATGACCGCCATTGCCTCTGAGAGAAAAATAACCATGCTTATTTGCATGGGCAACATGAATATGAACAAATTTGCAATAAATATTTTTCCCATTGTATCTTAGAACCCTAATACCTGTAAGACAAATTTTGTAGCCTATTATCCACCTCGCTTTCCTTTTCTGGAGCAGCTGGGGCAGAGATATGTTACAGCATCTGATTGAAAACCTGTAGCATGGCATGCATCTCTGCTTGCAGCCCTTCCACATGGCTCACCATGAGGTCCTGGGAACTTGTGACCACAGCAAGACCCTGCCATACTTCATGTTGCAGGGACTTTCAGATGCAGCAGGGCTTTGAGGTCATCGAATTCTTTGGAGACCCATTTGGTCTTTATAGAGGCAAACTGGAAAGGCTGGGTTACCAGAAACTCCAGTGGCCTATCTGCCTCCTCCCCAGCCCCTTCAATCCCTCCACTCCCTACCACCCTCCCCCTCCATATCCTGAACTTCCTCTGTCTTCACAACCTCCACATTATCCACCTCCACAACCTCCACATCTGCACCCTGCACCTCAACAACATCCCCCTCTATATATTCCACCACCAAGACTTCCCTTTCCACTCTTCATGGTGGGGCTGGTGTGGCAGGCCACACCCTCTCCAGCCCTGGGTGAGGACTTTTGCTACTTGGGTGATTTTTAGGGAAGCACATGGCTGTTTTCTGCCCCTGTTGCCTCATCTACAGTAGA
Source organism: Ichthyophis bannanicus (assembly GCA_033557465.1). Lineage (NCBI taxonomy): Eukaryota > Metazoa > Chordata > Amphibia > Gymnophiona > Ichthyophiidae > Ichthyophis > Ichthyophis bannanicus. The sequence continues at coordinate 367,602,027 of CM066032.1, read as the reverse complement.
AGAATGAGGGTCAAATGCTCTTCTTCCTCTCCTTCATCCTCCTCAGAGTTGAAGCCCACTTCAGGGGAGTCATCCTCTTCTGTGGAAACCCACAAAGTAGAATAAGGTTGCTGATTTTCTGCTGTTCCACACTGTCAGTTAGAAGGGATGATGCTTTGCTATAGCGACACTGACAATGCATGTTTGAGATCATTAGGATGTTCTACCTGCATTTGGCTCATATATAGAAACATAGAAATATGACAACAGAAAAAGACCACATGGCCTATCTAGTCTGTCCTTCCATAACAACTACAACAGTCCCCTTTTTACCTTTAGAGATCCTCTGTGTTTGTCCCATACTTTTTTGAATTCAGTTACTGTCCTCATCTCTACCATCTCCACTGGGAGGACTATTCCATGGATCCACTACTCTTTCCGTAATAAATATTTCCGCATATCACTCCAGAATCTATCTCCCTTCACCCTCATCCCATGTCCCCTCATAGCAGAACTCGCTTTCAATTGAAAGAGGCTCTCTACCTGAACATTTATGCCACGGAGGTATTTAAACATCTCAATCATATCACCTTTATCCCGCCTTTCCTCTAAGGTGTACATATTAAGATCCTTCAGTCTGTCCTCATATGCTTTATAATGAAGACCACTAATCATTTTAGTAGCCACCCTCTGCACCGACTCCATCCTGTTCACATCCTTTTGAAGGTGCGGTCTCAAGAATTGCACACTATACTCCAAATGAGGTCGCACCAAAGACTTATACAGAGGCATTATCACCTCCTTTTTTCTGCTAGCCATTCCTCTCCGTATGCACCCAAGCATCCTTCTAGCTTTTGCCGTCGCCTTTTCTACCTGTTTAGCTACTTTAAGATCATCAGACACAACCACGTCTAGGTCCCGCTCTTCTTTAGTGGACAAAAGTACTTCACCCCCTATACTATATTGCTCCCTTGGATTGCTGCAGCCCAAATACATGACCTTACATTTTTTAACATTAAATCCCAGCTGCCAAATTCTAGACCATTCTTCAAGCTTAGCTAGATCCCTCCTCATGTTATCTACCCCTTCCTGGGTGTCTACTCTATTGCAGATTTTGGTATCATCCGCAAAGAAGCAAACCTTACCTGAAAGCCCTTCCGCTATATCACTAACAAAGATGTTAAAAAGAATCGGACCAAGGACAGATCCCTTGGGCACACCACTGATAACATCCTTCTCCTCAGAGTGAGCTCCATTTACTTGTACTCTTTGTCGCCTCCCACCCAACCAATTTCTTTCCCAAGCAGTAACTTTAGGGTCCATCCCTAGGGTGCTCAGTTTGTTTATATAAGTTGCCTGTGAGGAACAGTGTCAAAGGCTTTACTGAAATCTAAATACACCACATCTAGGGCTCTCCATCGGTCCAACTCCCTGGTCACCCTGTCAAAGAAATCAATCAGATTTGTCTGATAGACCTGCCTCTGGTGAATCCATGCTGCCTTGGATCCTGTAATCTGCTGGACTCCAGAAACCTCACTATTTTCTCTTTCAGCAGCGTTTCCAATAATTTACTCTGCACCGAAGTTAAACTAACTGACCTGTAGTTTTCAACCACATCCTTACTTCCGCTTTTGTGTAAAGGCACCACATGAGCCTCTCTCCAGTCCTTTGGCACCACTCCCGACTCCAACGAGGCATTGAAAAGGTCAGTCAGTGGAGCTGATAGAACGTCCCCAAGTTCCCTCAGTATTCTCGGGTGTATCCCATCCGGTCCCATCACTTTGTCTACTTTAAGTTGAGATAGTTTCTCACGAACAGTCTTTTGAAAATTGTTCAAGATGTCCTTTGCTTCTGTTCCTATTTATGGGTGTTTTCTGAGGTCCTGCTCCTGGTTCTTCATCTGTGAACACAGAACAAAAATATGTGTTAAGCAATTCTGCTTTATCCTTAACAGCTTCTACATATTTCTTCCCTGCACCCTTGAGTCTGACAATACAACTCTTGCCCTTCCTCTTCTCACTAATATATCTGAAAAATGTCTTATTCCCCCATTTTATTGCATTGGCTATTTCCTCCTCCTCCTTTTGAATCTTTGCCTTCTTGACTACTTTGCTAGCTTCTCTAAGTTTTTCCAAATACAGATGCCTGTCTTCCTCTCTCTGTGATCTCTTGTATTTCATGAAGGCCTCCCTCTTTTTCTTCACTTTTTCAGCTACTTCTTTCGAAAACCATAGCGGTCTCCTTTTCCTTTTGCCTTTATTTACCATTTTAACAGAAAGGTTGGTTGCCCTTAAAATATCCCCTTTCAGTTTTTCCCACTGTTTTTCTACATCCCTCAGCTGTTCCCATCCAATTAACGACTCCCTGAGGTATTGGCCCATCTTCGCAAAGTTAGTCTTCCTAAAGTCCAAGATCCTCGCCTTTGAATGGATTCTAACAGCCCTAGTCCTAATACTGAATCACACCATCTGGTGATCACTGGATACAAAATGATCTCCCACTACAACATCAGAAACACTTTCACCATTGGTAAGCACCAAGTCCAGTACGGCCCTTTCACGTGTGGGGTCTGTTACCAATTGCCTGAATAGTTCTGCCTGTAGAGAATCCAGGATCTCCTTACTTCTAGATGATACTGCAGCAGGAATGTGCCAATCAACATCTGGCATATTGAAATCTCCTATCAGTAGCACTTCCCCTTTCCTAGTAATGCTGCGCATGTCTTCAATTAACTCTCTGTCCACCTCTTCCTCTTGTGAGGGAGGTCTGTTTATCACACCAATGCAAATAGATTTCTCTTTCCCTTTTTCTAGTTTAACCCACAATGCCTCCCTCTCCATTTTAAGCTCTGTAATTCCAAAGCTTTAATAGTAGTTTTTACATATAGTGCCACTCCTCCTCCCCTACTTCCTACCCTGTCCTTTCTGAATAAAGTATAGCCAGGTATAGTTACATCCCAATCATGGTTTTCTGTGAACCATATAATATGTGGCTCACTACATCAATAACTATGCTTTCCAAATGTGCCTGCAATATGTACTTTCTATCACTGATTGAACCCTGTGTTGTATCACTGCCCAACATTTGGCTAGAGTGTTCTATCATGACCTAACACAACATTTGTCCTGGCTAAGGGACCCTTCACCATCTGGCACAAGTAAGTATTTTAGAGCTGATGCATGACATGTCAAGTGCTGATATAGACACTTGCCATCAGAGGTTGCACCACATTGTGGGGCCTAGATCTGTGACTATTTGCAAACAATGGCATATGTGTGATTTTTTTTTTTATATTTCTCATTTTCATGCCTTTACCATCCATCACCATGTGCAAATATGACCTAGAACCAAATCTCTTCTTTTTTTCCATGTAGCCCATCCTGGAGATACCTGTTCCTTGCCTCTGAGCCTTCCTTGCTGTCATTAAATGTATAATGGGCCTCGTCTTGTTTTACACACCTCTGGGACTCTGATACACTTTGACCTACTGCCCTTTATAACTCTCTACCAGTTACATCTATTCTGGCCAATACCCTTGTCTGGAGTGCTGGGTCATCTGGTGCTCCAGTTTGGCTCTCCATACTGTGCATTCATGGTGCCAGATTATATCTCATGGCCTGGTGAGGTGCACATGGCCTTCGGGTCTCTACCCTGTTTATGGCATATGTGCTTCATGTGCCATCAGTTACCTCTTGCTGATGCAACTCCTCTCATAATCACTGAAAGTCAAGACTGTGTGTCATCAACATGGTCTAGAAATGCATTTTAAGGGCTTCTACATCCCACGCTATGTGAAAGTATCTCTAAAGAAAGAGTGGGTTGCATATGCTTAGAAATCTGCTAAGTTTGCATGTGAAACCCCGACCCTCCTCTCAACCAGGGGCAGCCCAAGGGTGTCTTCTGCACCGGGCAGAAGCCCCCTCTGTGCCACATTCCCTTCTGCTGCTGCCCCTGCCCCTTCCTCTGCTGCTGGCATGCCCCCTCCCAACACCACCTTCCCTCTGCATCGCCACCCCCCAAATCCATCTTCTCATCATGTAATGGCCCGATTCTATTTTGAGCCACCACCGCTTTCAAAATGGAGTCAGGCCACCACTGCCACCTTTTGAATGAACCATCTCCATCTATGTCCTAATTTGAACCAGACAATCCAGTGATCACTGGATGTCACATAATCATCAACTATGACATCAGAAACACTAATCCTCATTCATAAGCAATAGGTTCAGTATGGCCCCCTCCCACATGGTTCCATTAGCAGGTGCCGGAATAGTTCTTTCTGTAGAGAATCCAGATCTGCCTACTTCTGGATGATGCCACAGTAGGGATGTCCCAATCAACACCCAGTCTATTGAAATCACCTATCAGTAGCACTTCTCTTTTCATAGCAATACAATATTTAATGATTTATTATTTAACAGGATTTATGTTCTGCACTAGACAGATTATAACAAACCCACATATTGTGAATGTTTTCAATTAAATCTTTGTCTACTTCTTCCTGTGAAGGAGGTCTGTATATCACATCAGTGTACGTAAACAGATGTTCCATTCTCTCCATCCAGATTTACTCACAATGCCTCCTCCGTACCTCATTAGCCTTGTAATAGAATGGAGTTTTCCAAGTTGGACTTTCAGATATTTAGGTGTTATAATACCATATTGTTAAATATTATATTTATTGAACCATGAAAATATTAATGCAGGTCAAAGTTGACCTGAAAGCTTGGAAAGATTTATCTGTTTCTAGGTTATATAGAATTAATGTCATTAAATGTTAATATTGTTCTAGGTTTGACTGCATATGCACATTGGTGGGGTTTGGGCAAAGCATGGGGTGGGGTCAGCAAGCCCACACATTGATTACAGAATACTATAATTTGTGTGTGTGTATTTGTGAAAATTAGGCATGGTCATTTACATTGGCTCTAGGGCTGGTGCAAGTGATTGTGCTTCAGTTAAGGCAAGTTGTCTGCCACATGAAAATGCTCATTAACTAAGAACAACTATATAAACGTATCCTCCACATAGGGATAAAGGTTTGGGGTTCACTCACTCAAATAGGGATCAGTTACTTTCTCTGTTTGTTTATAACAACTATTACCGGCTTAGCCGCCGGGCCCCCGGTCCCGCGGCTGCCAGGTAACCGGGTTCCCGGGGCCCGGCCACGTTGCAGGCCGCGTTGCGTTGGGGGGGGGGCGCGGCGCAGCCTGATGCGCGCTCTGGCGGCCCCCCCCCCCTCACGTGATCCTGGAGGGAGCCCGATGAGTGGCCAGTGGAGGGTTGGGGGCGGAGGCGGCGCGAGCAAGGAGGGAACGCCGGCTGGCGTGTTCTTCCCTTTCCCTCCTTGCTCGCGGCCGAGAAGGTTTGTTTACCTGGCTGCGGGGTGCTTTTCGGGGCGGCTGTAGGCCTCGGGAGCCTCGGGTGCTGGGTCGTTGGGGTAGCGGTGGCGGGTGCTGGTTTCGCCGCCAACCCACGCGGCGCTGGGGCTTCCGTCGGTGCCCGCTTCTCCGGCGTGCGCGAGTGCTCCGGCGCACGTGGGCCCCGGGTCTGCGTGCCTGCTCTGCCGCGGTCATTTAAATACAGTGACCAGCATTGCATACAATATTCCAGGTGCTAGCTTGGATTTCAGCTGGGGTGGTGGCCAAATTGCCGCTTAGACGGCGACGGAGCCCTAGGGGACCCCAACGCATCGGTCCTAGGCCAGGGGGCAGGCTCTGCATTACCCAGTCGGGTGGCTTGCCGGCCTTTTTGGCCAGCCCCTAGGCCTGTGCGGCACTTGGGCCACTTACTTGGAGCACACATGGCAAAACATGTTCTTGCACGCAGCGCTGGTAAGGGGCCGCGGGGCGGGGCTCGTGGGCGCGGTACGGCGCGGCGTGGGTCCGCTCCCGCGGGCCGCGCTGGGGCGGTTGCCCCCGGCTGCTCCCGCTACCGGGGCTCGGCGGGGCCGTGGGCGCCGCAACATTGGGGGGGCCCGGGGGGGTGGGGCCTCCGGTGGGCGCTTTTCGCCTGCGGACGAGGGGGCCTCGGCGGGTGATCCGGTTCCTTCTGCGGGAATCGCGGGGGGGGGATGGGGATTTGGGACTGCTCGAAGGGGTCCTCGCGCCAGGCCACTCGGTCGCTGCCGGGACGGGGCCCTCGCAGGCTCCTGTGCTCAACTTGCCTCCCGGGTCGGGGAGCGGCTGGCTTACGGCTCCTTCCCCTTCCCATCTAGGGGAGGGGCCTGCTCCCCCTTCCTTGGGTGCCTCTTCTCCTCCTGGGTTTCTTCTCGGTTCTCCGGCCCCTTGGGTGTATGGGGCGGTTCCGTGGGGGGGTGTGGGCCCATGGGGTGGTGGTTGGGGGGGGTGGTTTGGGCAGGGGCAAGGGGGGGTTGGGGGGGTGGCGGCGTGGGAGGCTGGGGGTTTGGGGCCTTCGGCGCGCGCCTGGGGGGTTGGTCCCTCGGCGGTTCTCAGTACCCCTGGGGCCCCCGCTGCTGCTTTTTTTCTTCTTTTTCTTCACAGGTTCCGAGGAGCGCGCCGACTGTCGCCGCCCTGGCTGCTTCCGACAGGCTCGCGGGAGCGGGCCCTTCAGATGCCACGGTGTCAGCGGGTGTTCCGGCCCTGGCCTCGCCCACTGGGGGCGCCCTGGTCGCCCCCGTCGGGGGGAGTGGGGCGTAGAGTGGTGGGGGGGGGTTCCCGTCTCGGTTCCGGGCTCCGGGGGGGCGGGCAAGGGAAAAGCGAAGCGCAAGCGGGCTCGTCGCTGCCGGCGGGCGTCCTCGTCCTCTTCCTCCTCGACGTCCTCCGTGGCCTCGTCTTGCAGCTCCGTCCCAGGGGCGGCGGACGGTGGGGTTCCTGGTGGTACGCCCGTGGTGCGGTGTGTGCCGAGCTATGGGAGTCGGTTCCGCGGAAGTTGCGCCGGCGGATCAAGCGTCGTCGATATATTGACATTTTCCGCTTGCTCGACGGCCGGAAGCGCGCGGGAGAAAGTAGGAAAAAGCGCAGGGACGATGAGAAGGCGGGGCGCGCGTGCGCAAGGTGTCTCGCAACACGCTCAACTGGACCCGTGCCTTTTTGCGGTTGGCGAGTGTCTGGGGACGCTACTTCCCGGACCAGTTCGGGGCGTTACTGGCTTATGCCGACAATATCCTGGAGGCATCCCAGGCCCACGAGGGGTGGGCCTGGTTGAATTATGACGAGGCCTTCCGGGACCAGATGGAGGAGAATAGTCTCCTGCAGTGGGGGACCAAGGACATCAACCTGTGGTTGACACAGATGTCCGCGAGGGGCCGCGGCGTCGGTACTGGAGCGGTGGGGGCAAAGGCGGGCTCGTCTTCGCTCTCGCCTGGGGGCCGGTCCTTTCGTGCCCCCGGCCCCACGTTGCCATCGCAAAAGGCGGCGGGGGTCGGGGGGGACGTGTGTTGGCGCTTCAACAAGGCGTCTTGCCCCTTCCCGGACTGCAAGTTCAAACACGCTTGCTCCTTGTGCGGCGGCGCGCATGCGGCCGCAAAGTGTAGCAGGAAAGGGGTCGCTGGGGCTCCTGCTGGGGGGAAGTGAGGGGCCCCGCGGCTTAGCGGCTACCCCGGTGCGGGTCGCGGCGATGCTGCCGTGGCTGTTGGAGTATGGGCTTTCCCGCCGGGGTAAGGCGGCCGGTTTGATTCTGGGGGGGTTCTCGCGGGGTGTTCGCATTCCTGTCCGGGGGTCCGCCGCTCCGTGTAGTTCCCGCAATGCTGCCTCTGCGCGGCTCTACGGTGATTTTGTGCGCAGCAAGATCTCCGAGGAATGTGCGCTGGGCAGGGTGGCGGGTCCCTTCGTGGACCCCCCCTTTTCCCCATTCACGGTTTCGCCGTTGGGCGTGGTTCCGAAGAAGGAGCCGGGCAAGTTCCGATTGATACACAACCTCTCTAGCCCTCTGGGCGACTCCGTCAATGACCGTATTCCTCGCGAGCTCTGTTCGGTGCACTACGCTTCCTTCGACACCGCAGTGTCCTTGGTTCGTCAGTGCGGAGCGGGGGCCCTTTTGGCCAAGGTGGATATTGAATCGGCGTTCCGCCTGCTGCCGGTGCACCCTTCCGCTTTCCCATTGCTTGGCTTTCGTTTCGAGGCGAGGTACTACTTTGATATGTGTATGCCCATGGGGCTGCGCAATCTCCTGTGCTTATTTCGAGGCCTTCAGTACCTTCTTGCATTGGGTTGTGGAACGGCAGTCGGGAGTCGCCAGCATTGTTCACTATCTGGACGATTTTCTGTTCGTCGGGCCCCGGGGTGCCTCGACCTGTTCCGCTCTTCTGAGCACCTTCCTTCGCGTGGCTGCCGCGTTCGGCATTCCCGTAGCGGATGGCAAAACGGTGGGACCGGTTACGTGTCTTACCTTCCTGGGTATTGAGATTGACACGGTGGCGATGGTGGTCCGCTTGCCGGCGGCGAAGGTCGCTCGCCTTCGCGAGCTGGTGGCCTCCGTCTGTGCCACTGCGAAGATTTCTCTTCGCGTCATGCAGTCACTGGTGGGGCATTTGAATTTCGCTTGCCGCGTTCTCCCCATGGGGAGGCCCTTTACGAGGCGCCTTTCTTTGGCAATGTCTGGGGTGCGGCTACCGCATCATCGGATTCGCGTGTCCGTGGGGATGCGGGAGGATTTGCGGGTTTGGGACGCGTTTCTGGCCGGGTTCAACGGGAGCTCCGTACTTCAGGGGCCGGAGTTGTCGAATCGCGATTTGCAGTTGTTTACTGACGCGGCGGGGGGCTTCGGTTTTGGGGCCTTCTGTCACGGTGCCTGGTGTGCGGAGCCTTGGCCGGTGGCTTGGGTGCGCTCCGGTTTTGACGCGCAATATCACCTTCTTGGAGCTGTTCCCTATCGTGGTTTCCTTCTGGGTCTGGCCTGACCGGCTGCGTGACCGGCGGGTCGTCTTCTGGTGCGACAACGCGGCGGTCGTTGAGGTTCTGAACCGTCATGCTCCCCGATGCCCCAGGGTGGCGGCCTTGATGAGGGTGTTCGTGTTGGCTTGCTTGCGGCTGAATGTCACCGCGCGGGCGCGCGCGGCACGTTCCCGGTTCTCAGAATTCGATCGCTGACGCTCTCTCACGTTTTCAGTGGGAGCAGTTCCGGCGACTGGCGCCCGGTGCGGACGAGCTGCCCTCGCGGGTCCCGGAGCATCTCTGGACGATTGGGACCCTGCCCTGATGGATCTATTGGCGTCGTCGGTGGCCCGTAGCACCTGGACTAATTACCGTAGGGGCTATTCCCAGGTGAGTGCCTTTTTGCGGGCGCGTGGGTGGGCCGGGGGGGAGGTGCCTGATGACCTGGCGGGCCGCTTCGTGCTTTGGGCAAAGGAGGCGGGATGGGCCCGGTCGGCGGTCGCTGGGGCGCTCGCGGGCTTCTCCTTTTTCTGTAAGGCAGCTGGTTGGGGGAATCCGCGGGTCTCCTTTTTGGTCGGGCGGTTGCTCGCCGGTTGGGCCCGTACGCGGCCGGCGCCACCCGATTGGCGGCGCCCGGTATCTCACGGGCTCCTGTTGCAGCTTTGTGAGGTTTTGCCTCGGGTGGCCGCCTCGGGCTTTGAGGCGGTGCTGTTTCACGCTTTGTTCACTACTGCCTTCTTCGGCGCTTTTCGGGTGTCCGAGTTGGTTCCCCGGTCGGCGCGGCGTGAGGCTTTTGGGGGGTTGGCCGTGGGGCACGTCCGGGTGCATCCTGCGCGGGTTCGCATTTTTCTCGCACGTTCAAAGACGGACCAGGCTGGAACCGGGGGCTGGGTCCTGCTGAGTGCTATCCCTCCCCTGTTGTCCTGTCCTGTGCGGGCTCTTCAGGCGTACGTGTCGCTGCGCCCCGTAGCGCCTGGCCATTTTTTCGTTCATGCGGATAGCGGCCGGTGACACAGTTTCAGTTCACGGCGGTGTTACGCATGGCTCTGCGGGCCTTGGGTCTTGATGAGCGGGGTTATGCGTCGCACTCGTTCCGCATTGGGGCGGCTACCAGCGCGGCGGCGGCTGGGCTGGATCCGCTGGTGATTCGGCGGATTGGCCGCTGGCGATCGGGTGCTTACGCCGGGTATGTTCGCCCGTCCCCAGGCGATGGGGCGGGGTAGCGTGGGGCGTCTGAGGTGGCGGTCTGCCTGCTGTGGGGGTGAGGGGCTGGGGTGGGGGGGGAATTAACCCTTTTGTGTCCTATTGCAGATTGGCTGGCTGGTGGCAGTCCATTCTTTCTGCTTTCAGATGGTGCGGCATCCGGCGACTGGTGGATCATCGGGCACTCCTTTGTTTATTGGGCTGAGCGGCGCGCGGCGGTGCGGCCACTGGGAGTGCACTTGGGTCTCGCTGGAGCTGGAGTGCGGTTGTGCTGGATGGGCCGCCGCGGTATGCACTGGGACCAGCTTCTGGATTGTGTCCAAGAGGAACTTGGGCGGCGCCGGCAGCCGGTCGGGCTGCTGTTGCACCTGGGTGGCAATGACATAGCCGGTTGGGCTTGCCGGCAACTCATTGGGGCTGCTCAGAGAGACATTGCCATATTGCGTGGGGTCCTCCCCGGGGTGGCCATTGTGTGGTCGGACATTGTGCCCCGCCCAGCTTGCTGGACTCAGCGGCGTTGGTCACGGGGTCTGTGCAAGGTTAACAGGCAGATCGGGCGCTGGGTCCAGCGGACGGGCGGGGTCCATGTTCGGCACCTTTGGGCGGATGTTACTTGCGCTGGTCTTTACCGGCTTGATGGGGTTCACCTTGCCCCGGTGGGGCAGGATCTTCTTTTGAACGACTGGCAGGAGGCGCTTGAGTCGTGGTGCAGGTCGCAGCTTTCCTTGGTGGGGGCGGCGCTAGGATAGCACGCTACCTAGCGCCGGTGGCGGGTGGTGGCGAGCTGGTGCTCGTTGACCCGGCGGCTCATTTCAGCTGGAGGCCGCTTTCCAGGTGAGCGGCACGACTATGTGGGTTGGGAGAGACGTCCCGGTTGGGGTCTCTCCCGGAATTAGGCAACCCCTTCAGCCGGCCTTTGCTAACATGGCGAGGCGGGCGGGAGGGGGTGACTGGTGGGGGTGGGTTGGATGGTGCTCCACTTTGCTATACGGCTGGTGGCAGGCATCATCCGGATGACGGGTGGGGGGGGGGGGGAGGAGGCTCTTCTTTGTTATGATTGAATTGCTGTGTTGGCCCATGTCGGGCCGGTGTTTTTCCTTACTGTTAATAAAGCTGCGACCATGCTTTAATACCAACACTCGACGTCTGTTTGCTTTGTCAATGGAGGTGGGAGGGTGTTGGAGGGGTTGGGGGATCCAGGCCGAGTAGGGCATCCGGATACCTCGGTTATTACCGGCTTAGCCGCCGGGCCCCCGGTCCCGCGGCTGCCAGGTAACCGGGTTCCCGGGGCCCGGCCACGTTGCAGGCCGCGTTGCGTTGGGGGGGGGGCGCGGCGCAGCCTGATGTGCGCTCTGGCGGCCCCCCCCCCCTCACGTGATCCTGGAGGGAGCCCGATGAGTGGCCAGTGGAGGGTTGGGGGCGGAGGCGGCGCGAGCAAGGAGGGAACGCCGGCTGGCGTGTTCTTCCCTTTCCCTCCTTGCTCGCGGCCGAGAAGGTTTCCCTCCCTCCCTCCCTTTTGCCGTGGGGGGGGGCCGGGGGGGGGGGTGATTTTTCGCAGCTGGGGGGGGGGTGGCAGGTTGGGATGCTTTGGGCCTCGTGAGCGGGGGTGTGGCGAGCTGGTGCTCGTTGACCCGGCGGCTCATTTCAGCTGGAGGCCGCCTTCCAGGTGAGCGGCACGACTATGTGGGTTGGGAGAGACGTCCCGGTTGGGGTCTCTCCCGGAATTAGGCAACCCCTTCAGCCGGCCTTTGCTAACATGGCGAGGCGGGCGGCGGGAGGGGGTGACTGGTGGGGGTGGGTTGGATGGTGCTCCACTTTGCTATACGGCTGGTGGCAGGCATCATCCGGATGACGGGTGGGGGGGGGGGGGGAGGAGGCTCTTCTTTGTTATGATTGAATTGCTGTGTTGGCCCATGTCGGGCCGGTGTTTTTCCTTACTGTTAATAAAGCTGCGACCATGCTTTAATACCAACACTCGACGTCTGTTTGCTTTGTCAATGGAGGTGGGAGGGTGTTGGAGGGGTTGGTGGATCCAGGCCGAGTAGGGCATCCGGATACCTCGGTTACTAAGCTCTATAATCCCTTCTTCCCCCTTAGAGATCCTCTGTACTTATCAAACAGAAGTTTTCTCAGTGGATTGAACTCAGCATCATAAAATTATGAGACTGACATGCTTTCTTATGCACTAATAAAGCTCTTACTTACTGCACTAAGAAGGCTCTATATTTGATAAGTTGCTTTTCTATGTCAACCTAGGATATGGAAAAATGTAATTCAAACATCTGGAGATTAGGAAACTAGGCTCATACCCACATACAATTCTTGAGGAAGTGCTCATCTGTTCGACCTACAACTACATGAAGGGATGGACAGCATTTTTGTGCACATAAGATATTGACATGTATTGGTCAATAATTTGGAACTACACATTTAAGAGCTTTATCTCTTTAAGTATGGGGAATATCTTGATAAAAGACCAAAAAAACCCCTCTTATCTTATTCCAGAAGTAATTAGGAAGTGGGATTTGTGCATATATTTAAGCTCTGCCTATGCTCCACCCAAGTTCCTCCCCTGTGCACACCCAAATTGAAAGGATACATGATAGGGCTTATGTGTGTACTTGCAGAATAGCGTGGGTTTAAATGGCCATAAATGTGTGAATGTCCTTTAAGATAGGGACTTACACGTGTAAGTAGCACATTACTTTCTGCATGCCCCTTAGAAAATCTGTCCCTTCAAGTCTATTCCCATACAGTTTATTACAAAGACTACCAACCAATTTAGTAGCTGCCCTCTGACCAACTCCATCCTGTTTATATCCTTTTGAAAGTGTGGTCACAGACACTTTAGTCTACGGATATATTGCAGAACATGTGCATAGCCAAAGACAATTACCCACATTTCTTTTCAATTAGGTCTTTGTTGATTTTTAGAAGTAGCAGACCCAGAATCAGATTTCGCCTGATCCATTTTGAGGTCTCATACTAAGACCAGTTGGGACCTAGCAACAATTAGTAACATATGGATATTTTGAACCTCTCCGAGATCTGCGAGTCTTTCGACTTGGAGTCTTTGATGTCTTCTACTGTATGTCTACTGGCCTAGATATGTAGGCCATTACCCAATTCCGGACACCTGGATGTCCTAGCAACTCCTGGCTAGTCCAGCCTGGCTCCTGCATGGAGCGGTGGTGGCATGGCGTCCTGCTGTCTTGTCACTGCAGCAGCTGTGATCCCAGCAGTGATAGAAAAGTTATTTTCCCCACAGCACAACCCCCGATTGGGCTGACATGACCAGGGTCGGGCCACGGGGAACCCCCTGTACCTCCTCACCCATTCAGCATGCCCTGGATCTGGCATCTTTCTCCATCTAGGGGACTTATTCCACCTCCAAGGTGGAATAAGTGCCCTGTACAAATGGCTGACCCCAGACGTACAGGGTCATGGTGCCGTCCAAAGCCCGCCCTTGTTCCACCTATGTCCCACCCCTTCCCTCCCACAAACAGAGCTCCCTGCAGAGCTCAGATCTACATGCAGGGAGCTCTGTTTTCCAGAGGCAGGCCAGGTGTTTAGTGGGTCTGGACATCTAGATTGGACATCCAGACCCGCTATTTGCGGTTCAGAATAGGCCCCTTAATCTATTACGTCTTTTCATTTTTCCTCTTTTTTGAGCATATTACCTTTGGTATTTTTCTGTGTCCTTTCTATTTCTGTTACAAGTGGTAATGCTTGGATTTATATTACAAATTGATACATTTAATTAATTAATTAAATAAATAAATAAATAAAAGGGCTGGGATAATAGTCTCGGTGCTGTGTCCTACACAGAAGCCTGACTGCCCTGGGTAAAAAGGCATGGGTGTGCTCTATATGGTTGGAAAGTTGTGTGAAAACAATACACTCTGCTAATTATGAAAGGAAAGGAAGATTAGAGATGGAATGTTAATTAGTGGGATCCTGAGGATTTAGATTCTGTTTCTTTAACAAAGGTTTAATCAAAGCTTGCTTCCAGGTAGAAGTGACCAGGCCCTTCTCAAAGCTGTTGTTTATTAGTGTCCGTGCAGCAGGAAGGAAGCCTACAAAGCTTTCCCTAACTCATGGGGAAGAAATTGCGTCTAAGGTACATGTTGTCATATGAGTAGAAGTAAAAAAGGTTTTTTTTGAATTGGTTACTGAAGCAAAGTGAGACCAAGTATGTAAGGGAGAGGTGTAAGGGAGGGGTGGATGGGGACTGAGGAGTCTAGCATGAACCTGGAACAGTCAGTTGAAAGTGAAGCTCCTCTAGCTTGAACAAGAAATGAGAGGCCGGTACGTCCAAAGATGGACCTATCCAGGACCATTGATGACCTAGTTTGGAAATGAAGGAGAGTTTAGCAATTGCTGAGAACAGTGATTTAGAGAAATAGGCAGAAGAAGAAATAAAGTTGTAAAAAAAGGGTTTTTTTTTTAGATGATTACCTGAAAGCGATTGTACACATGGAGATTTTTGAATGCCATTAAGGTGGATGGCATGGGAATTTTCCTCCAGGATCTTTCAGCTTTTTTTAATTGATATCTTTTCAGGGCTAATCCTGAGGGAAACCAAGAGTGATTGACCCATGAATGGGGAGTGTAGATTTTTTTTTTTTGGGGGGGGGGCAATTAAATCCAGAGCAAGTGAAATTTTCACATTCCAAAGGAATGTTTCTTTTGATTTATTTTAAATTATTGGAAGTCTTAATAAATAGCTCCCGCCAAGTTTATGTCATCATGTCTGTGTTGGTGGAGTTATTTCAAAGGCCAGTGTAAGGAAAGTGTGTGTGAGAGCTTATGTTATGTTCCTTGGAACTGCCGAGCAACATTACTCCAAGTTACAGATATTACAGTGGGGGGAGGTAGACAGCAGGTATATGGATTTCATTATTGACAACATTATTTTTGTTATAACTACTTAGTTTAAAGTGGTTTTCTTTTGATGGTTTTGCTTATTTATGAATAAGGGAACTCAGTTGTCTTTATTTTTTTCTGATTGCATTGCATTGTTTCTTTGCATGGAATCCTTGTAGACCTTTTTCCAGTTATTCTGAAAGACTAGAATGTTCTTTATGATTTCCTATGTTTTTCAGTTTTATAATTTTCTTTAAGCTATATAGGCAGCATTTATAAATTTATTGTTCTTTTCCTAATACATTAAAGTAATACTTTTAAATGTTGCCATTTATATATTCCTTCTAGAGAATGTTTTGATATTAAAACGTTTTATGAATCTAAAAACAAACAAGCAATGCATTGAGTGTAAAATAGGATTGTCGAGAGTAGTGCAGAGATTCTGCCAAGTAGCTGAGTACAGAACCAAGGTCACAGAAAAAAAGCATCACCAGAAATCTTCACCAGGGATTCCCTGATGCTATTATGTACAGTGGGTGATAACACAGAACAAAAAAAAAATAAAAATTGACAACCAGTTTGAAAGGAGCTAGGTCAAAGTAGAGGTCCTTTGCTTGCAGCTAATGGGTACCAGGACCACATGATGCCTGTCCAAACACCAGCAGAAGCTAAAAGAATCTCTTGATAGACTTCTGGGTTTAGATGAATGGTACAGAAGTGATAGCTCAAGGATGGAGTATGCATTTGATATCTCAAAGGGACTGAGACAATATATGGAAGATAGATTAAAGTTAATTGAGGCATATAGATTCAGAACCTTGCTTCTGTTACCTTGGGTCCCCAAGGTCTTATGTGGAAGATGCAGCCATTCACACATGATCTCAATCCTGCAGGAAAGCCCCAAGCCCAAGTCTATAGTAAGCAAGCATGTTGATGTTTTTGCCTCCGATGGGTAATGTTCCCCAATAGTACAGTATAAGCAAAAACTGTGTTGGCTGAAAAATGCTTGGGTTATAGATCGTTATTGCTGTTCTGGTATAACGATAAATAATGTGGCTATATCTATTTTCTTTCCTCCAAATACAATATTTTCATATCTCTGTTCTAGCAGCTGATTATCTGTTCAGCTCAGAGACAGTGTTTTCTATTGTGAAATGTTAGCACTAATATTGCAGCAAAGCATGATAATATCTTATTCTATTGTTATCCACCAGATGTTACTGATAACACAAATTGTATTTATATAATACATAGCAATGCATTAAACGTTTTTTCCTGATTCATAGGAAAGTAAGTTCAATATATCTGAGACAGAAGGAACAAAATATTTAACTCTACCTGGTAGTCATGGTAGTAGTTGCAAATTATGGCATGAAGGAGTAGCCTAGTCATTAGCGCACTGGCTTGGTAACCAAGGGTTCAATTCCCACTAGTACTACTTATGACTTTCAGTAAGTCACTGAACCTTCCATTGCCTCAGAAGAATGGTCTGGCAATCTACTTCTGGTCACACTGTCAAGGAAACCCAGGAGTCAGCAGTGACTTGAAGGCTTGCATTGCATTTTCAAATTACTTGC
Organism: Ichthyophis bannanicus; assembly: GCA_033557465.1. Lineage (NCBI taxonomy): Eukaryota > Metazoa > Chordata > Amphibia > Gymnophiona > Ichthyophiidae > Ichthyophis > Ichthyophis bannanicus. The sequence goes on along the minus strand of CM066032.1, from coordinate 367,585,568 downwards.
ATTGCTGACAATTTGTCAGATACCTCATACCTCATAACATTAAATAGAAGACTTCAAAAACTCTAAACATATTGCAACATTTTAAACATAGCTCACGAGTGAGAGCCTCAGAATCAACTCACTGATAAAACCAAATCAGGAGTAAGAATTACATCAACGGTTCTCACTCGCTACACACCCACCATCCAAATTCACGATAATACAAACTTAAGTAATTTTCAATTAGCATGATCACATCTCCAAATATTTGAAATATCACCAATATCACCACAATCCAAAATCGTGAGTCAAGATGGAATTGAGTGTCCCCGATGCTTTTTCAAGATATCCTATATGAGCGTTTCGCTACAGCTGTGTCAAGGGGATCCATCTCTAAAAAACAAATTAAAAAATATCTTAAAATAATGCCGCAATCCACAAAACACTCCTTATACTCATTATACCAAGATATTAAACACTTACCAAAAATCATTTCACGAGCCAGCCAAACATTTCAAAGCGGTTCATCGTCGCTCCTCAGAGCTGAACTCCACGACCGCCATTCAACTCCATACAACAACGCTGGTGTTAGAACTACATACACTCCGGAAACATGATATATACCCGGAACTCTCCCACGGCTGTCACTATCAGCTGAAATATTCTCCAATCAAACAAACCTACTAATATCTCTCATCAACCTAACAAAAAGAAAAATGAAGAACCTAAATACTCAATTTGAAATGAATTAATCAAAAGCAGCTTCCCCATTCAATACAAGAATTTAAACCATTAGGAAAAACTGTTTTTAAATGAAAAATCCACCATTGTTCCCTATATAAAAGAAACTGATCAAGTGACCATACCCTTCGAAACTCTGCCGGATATGCTGAATCACAAAGCACTGAAAATCACTGAAATTATGCTGAAAAGTTAAACTATGTTCTACCATTGGTGCTTCCTTACGTTGACAATGAAGCTTACTCTTATGTTTCAAGCACCCGAATACGAAAACACCGAATTGTCTTACCAATATATAGAAGTCTGCACGGGCAAAAAATTCCATAAATCACAAAATCTGATTGACATGAAGTATTATCCCTCAGATGAACTAACTGACCATTATACTCAAACCTATCAGTTTCCCACATCACTTCACAACAGGAACATTCACCACATTTACGATGTCCATGAATTACAGGAAGCGTACCAGGCAACAGCCTCAAAGAAGAAGGACTCAAAATATCTTTTAAATTTGAATTGCGTTGCCATACACAACGCAAATGTTTAGATTCTAACCCTGGAACTGTACCCAAAACAGACCTATATTTGTGTAGAATCAATTGGATTTGCCTACTATAAGGAGAATAGCGGAGAAATTAAATTCACTTGATCACTATCAGTTGACTCCTTCGGTTTAGGAGATAGCAGCCAGGACCTATCATTATATAGTGCCCGTTTATAGGCACGATGAACTACATTTAAAGGATAACCTCGGTCTAAAAAAATCTTGTTTAAGACGTGAAGCATTAACTTTATAATCTTCTACCGAAGAGCAATTCCGCCTAAAACGTTATAAATTGAGAGAATGGTAACCCTTTCAACAATCCTATAGATGTAGACTAGAGAAATGTTAAATATGTATTCCTGTCCGTAGTTTTCCGAAAAACAGTAGTGCCCCCAAGATTCAGATTGCCGAAACACTTTCACATCCAAAAATGTTATTTCTTGACCACTATAAGTCATAGTGAATTGTATGTGAGGATCTAACGTATTTAGCCAGGTATGAAAATCTAACAACAGACTAGATTTTGAATGGGGAAGCTGCTTTTGATTAATTTATTGAATGGGGAAGCTGCTTTTGATTAATTCATTTCAAATTGAGTATTTAGGTTCTTCATTTTTCTTTTTGTTAGGTTGACGAGAGATATTAGTAGGTTTGTTTGATTGGAGAATATTTCAGCTGATAGTGACAGCCGGGGAAGAGTCCGGGTATATATCATGTGTCCGGAAGTGTATGTAGTTCTAACACCAGCGTTGTTGTATGGAGTTGAATGGCGGTCGTGGAGTTCAGCTCTGAGGAGCGACGAATGAACCGCTTTGAAATGTTTGGCTGGCTCGTGAATGATTTTTGGTAAGTGTTTAATATCTTGGTATAATGAGTATAAGGAATGTTTTGTGGATTGCGGCATTATATTAAGATATTTTTAATTTGTTTTTTAGAGTTGGATCCCCTTGACACAGCTGTAGCGAAACGCTCATATAGGATATCTTGAAAAAAGCGTCGGGGACACTCAATTCCATACTTGAACTCACGATTTTGGATTGTGGTGATATTGGTGATATTTCAAATATTTGGAGATGTGATCATGCTAATTGAAAATTACTTAAGTTTGTATTATCGTGAATTTGGATGGTGGGTGTGTAGCGCGAGTGAGAACCGTTGATGTAATCTTACTCCTGATTTGGTTTTATCAGTGAGTTGATTCTGAGGCTCTCACTCGTGAGCTATGTTTAAAATGTTGCAATATGTTTAGAGTTTTGAAGTCTTCTATTTAAAGTTATGAGGTATCATTTGTAGGCTTCGATAAAGGCTTTATTGTTTTAGATACCTCATACCAACAGTTGTGTACTAATGTTCAAAGTTAAAGTGTGATGCCACACTTTTCCCTTTGAAAACTGCCAGAGGAAAAAGTTACTGTGCACATTTGTACTTCCTTTTTGTTCAGGTCCTTTTTCTGCTAAAACAATGCATGCAATTTTGCAAATACAAAAGTATTTGCTTTAATAAAATCCCTGCCCTTACTCCACCTCTTACCTGAGTACAAGGTGAGCAGTCTTCAGACAGCTGACCTTTTTGAACTATATAATTTTTTTCACAGAAATCACTTTGAAAATTGCCCCTCCATGTGGCCGGCAATTAACGACAAGAGTATGAGAAGAGTGTTTTAAGGTATTTTTGGTTATTGCTAATTTTAAAAGATTATTGTAATCAATTTATTCATTTACTTATTTATTTAATGTTTCTTTTTTATACCACTATTCATAGTGTCATAGCGGTTTACATAGAACTCAGCTTTATGGTATATAGAATATTGTGTCAGTAACATGTAAATATACATTGGGGGTCTTTCCGAGCCTTGATTAGCAAGGATGGACATCTGGGTTTAGCGGGATGGACATCTGGGTCCATCCCGCTAAATTCCCAGGGTCATATCCCCTGCTCAAAGCTCTCCGACACATTAATAGGAGATATGTGGGGATCTCTGGACAGGGGTGAGGAAAGTGGGCCGAGGGAGGAGCAAGGGCGAGCAGTGGGCAGGGATATGACCCCAGACGTACAGGGCCGATCCTGAGGTTGGCCTTGTACGTCCAGGGTCGCCAACATGGCATGGGGGACTTATTTCACTTTGGAGGTGGAATAAGACCCTCTGGACATCGGGAGATGGCGGCCGCAGGGCCAGTTCATTGGGGCAAGGGGTGCGGGGAGCTTCCCTGCAACCTGACCTTGCCTTTGTAAGGCTGCATCGGGGGTTGGGCTATAGGGAAGCAACTTTGTTGCCGGCAGCCAGGGATCAGGTGCCATGTCAACAGGATGCCACGGCACCACGGCTCCATGCAGAAGCCAGGGCAGGCCCAGTGCGGGGAGAAGATTGGATGTCCGGCGGCACAGAATCGCAGGACAGCCTGTATGTCCAGGTCCAGGCCTTTATGGCCGTCTAGACCCAATTCTGATCCTGTGGGAACGTCTAGCTTCCGCGGGCTCAGAATCGGGGTCTAGACGGGCCTGTCCAGATCCTGGACATCCAGGCAGGCAGGACATTCCCCATTCGGAATTGAGCCCATTGTAAATAACAAGATTTAAATGTATTTTGTATAACGTTAACAGAGATAACTATATACATAGGATTAGCTTATGTGGAATGTGTAGTGTTAATTACAATGGATTTATGGGGAAAGGTTGAGTATGTAATTACAGGGTGGCAGAAATAAGATTTGAGAATGCAATGTATAGGTATCTGTCATAGAAAGTAGGTTGCTATGGGTAGTCTATGTAATATCCTTGAGTGCCTTCTTTGAAGAGGTGTTTTTAGCTTTTTTTGGAAATCATTTAAATCCTGGATGGATCTTAGTGCGGGTGGCAACAAGTTCCAATTTGTAGGTCCATCGAAAGAAAAAGTTCTTTGACAGAGTGAGTGTGTGCTTTTTGTTTTTAGAGCTGGGATAGAGAGAAGGTTTTGGTGCAGCTGGCGACCGCAATCTTGTGTTCCTTTGCTGAGAGACTGTGCATAGCTTTGAATGTTGTCATTATAGTCTTATATTTTATTCTTGTTCCTACTGGGAGCCCAGTGTAGGTCCTTAAGTACTGGTGTGATGTGGTCATGTTGAGGGGTTTTGCTGATGAGGTGAACTGCTGTATTTTATGTGGTTTGGAGAGATCTAAGGGCTAGGTTTGGAAGTCCATGGAGGACTAAATTACAATAGTCCAGGTGTGGGGTGATTAGAGCCTGGCATACTGTACAGTAATGTTGAGGATCTAGTGGTGGTCGAAGATTGTGCAGTATCCTGATCTTCTTTTTTTATGCGTCTGGAAGGTCAGCTTGTGATCTAAATATTCCTAAATATTTAACCTACGATCTTACAAGTAGCAGGACATCGTTGAATTGTATTTGTTCTGGTGGAATGTAGGGTGGATCCCTGGATATGATGAGTACTTCTGACTTGTTGCTGAAGCATAGTTGTATAGCAGTATAGTCTGGGTTGGTGGTATCGAATGGGGCGTATATTATTAAGCCATCAGCATAAATATGTTAGTGTATTTTATATGTTTGTATAATATGGCAGATTGGTTGAAAGTATAGAATGAAGAGTAAGGATGAGAGTGCAGAGCCCTGCAGAATGCATTGGATCTGTTTTAATGGTTTGGAGGAGTTGTTTCCTATTTTTACTTGTTGATGGCAGTCAGTTAGGTAGGACTGGAACCATGCTAGAGGGGTACCACTTATACCTATTGACTCCAGCCTTAGTAATAATTTTTCATGAGTCAAAGGCGGAAGCTATGTCCAAAAATATTAAGATGAAGGCTTGCTCGATCTATTTGAGTCTGTGAAGCAGGGTGTTGATTAGCGATGTGAGTAATGTTTCTACCACATGGTTGGTTCTAAAACTGTGCTGTTTTAAATAGAGCTGGGCAGAGGAGTCTATGAAGTCATGTAACTGTAATTGAATTGCTTTTTTGCTTATCTTTGTGAGGAAGGGAATGACTGGATATGGGTCTGTATGAGATGGGTAAGTTCATATCCACAGTAGAGCTTTTTAGGATAAGTCTTATGGATGCTGTCTTTAAGTTTATTGGCAATGTTCCATGGGAAAGTGAGAGGTTTATTATTTTGAAGAGGGGTGATATGAGTTAATTTCTGGTCATCTTTATCCAGGAGATAGGGCAAGGGTCAAGTGGTGATGTTGTGGTATTGAGCATTGTGATTATCTGATCAAGATGTTTTGGGGAGACAGAAGTGAATGTGATCCAGCATTGTGTTCTGAGATTGGTGAAAAGTGGTGGGCTGATCTTCATTGGTGTGATATTTGTGAGGGTTAGCTTGTTCTGGAGGTGTGCTGTGGAAATCTTCTGGATTGCATTTTAGTTTGAGGTTGGGTGTTGACGGTGTACGTTGGTGAAGAATTTTACTATAGTGAACAATTTCTGGATTTGTTCTTACTGGAGCCAGTGTAGGTCCTATGGGTGGGATATGTTGATGATTTGTTATGACGTCCATAGCTTCCATGGCTTCAAGGAATAGATTTACTTGTGCTTTTGATGCTGAGTTGAGATTAAAGTCACCCAGCATTATAAAGGGCTGTATACTTAGCAGCATGGAGCACATATTAGGAGCTCTGTAGACTAGCCAAATGGAAAGGTGTTTCTTTTACAAACTCGCGGTGTTAGTTGTGATGGTTATGGTGGCTGTAGTAATCTTGGTCCCAAGGCTTTTTTCTGGCAAAGTGAAGACCCCCTCCTCCTCTTCTTCCCTGCCATGGGCAGTTATGTAGCCGGGTTGGATATAGGTGTAATGAGCTGGTTTGCTAGAACATTGTTGGTGTCAGTCAGCCATGATTCTAGTGATAAGTAGTATGTCAATGTTGCATTCCTTTTTGTAGTCTGAGAGGGTATTGATTTTGTTATGTGCTGAGCTGGCATTAATCAGGGCACATTTAATGGATTGGATTTGTTGCCATATCTGGTGGCTTAGGTTCAATGGAGTTTGTCATGCTGGATTTCTGATGAAATGGTGATGTCTTCTGTTGTGTGTGCATGAACATGGGATGCTGATACTAGGTCCTTCTGTCTATAAATGATAGGGATCAATCCATTGGCCACTCTCCAATCTTCGGGTACTAGAGATGATTGATTGATAATGATAGATGCACAGATTACCAACATTACAGTAATTCTACAATCTCATATTTCAGTACTTTAAGCCACTCTGGGATGTGTGCCATCTGGTCCAGGTGATTTGCTGTTCTTTAGATTATCAATTACCTGTAATGCATCTTTCTGATTTATCAAGATTTTGTTCAATTCCTTTGATACACTATCTTTAAATATAATTTCTGGCATGAGTACGTTTCCTACATCTTCTTCAGTAAAGAATTAATTCTGTCTCTCTGCTATAGCCTTGTCTTCTCTCAGTGCCCCCTATTATGTAAAGGTCACACTGACTCCCTCAAGGATGTTTTCTATGAATATACTTGAAAATGATTTATTATGCGCTTTTGCTTTCGTGGCATGCTCCTTTTTTAATTTTGCCTGCCTTATCAATGCCTTGCATTTAACTTGCCAGTTTTTATGTTGTTTCTTGTTTTTGTCATTTGACTACTTTTCTTTTTCCATTTTCTGAAAGATTTCTCTCTTAGCAATAACAGTTTTCTCTGACCTCACTTTAAGCCATGCTGGCTGTTGTTTGGACTTTGACTTTTGGATTTGTTAGGAACTGGGGAACATTCTGGCGAAAGGAGGGGCTCTTCCGAAGGGATGGACATCACCTTAACCGGGATGGAACCAGGCTGCTGGCATTAACCTTTAAAAAGGAGATAGAGCAGCTTTTAAACTAGATATTAGGGGAAAGCCGACAGTCGCCCACAGAGCGGATGATTCGGAAGAATGTATCTTTGAAGGATACTACCAAAAGCAGAGAGGTTCCACAAAAGAGTAAAGTTGCCCAAATGCCCTCAAGTATGGAGCAGACAGAGCTTAAAGATCCCAAATTACCCATGTCTAACAATAGCCAAATTAATATGAATAAAATACATTCTCTAAAATGCTTGTATGCAAATGCTAGAAGTCTAAAAAATAAGATGGGAGAGTTAGAATATTTTAGCACTAAATGAAAGGTTAGATATGATTGGAATATCAGAGACATGGTGGAAGGAGGACAACCAGTGGGACACTGTGATACCTGGGTACAAACTATATCGTAATGATAGAGCTGATCAAATTGGTGGAGGGGTTGCTCTCTACGTTAGAGAGGGCATTGAGTCAGAAAGGATTAAAGTTTTGCAGGAAACAAAATCTGCTGTAGAATTTATATGGATTGAAATTCCATGTAAAGGGGAAAGGCAATGGCAGTGGGGGTGTACTATAGAGCGCCTGGCCAGAATGACCAAATGGATGATGAAATGCTCAAAGAAATCAAGGAAGCTAGCAAAAGTTACAGCACAGTAATAATAATGGGTGATTTCAACTACCCCGGTATCGACTGGGTCAGTGTCACATCAGGACATGCTAGGGAGATAAAGTTCCTAGATTAAATAAATGACTGCTTCTTGGAGCAGCTGGTTCATGAACCAACCAGAGGGGAAGCCATATTAGACCTAATCCTTAGTGGAACACCAGATCTAGTGCAAGAGATAAGGTTGTTGGGGCCACTTGGCAATAGTGATCATAGCATGATTGCCTTTGATTTAATTAGTGGAGGAGGGATAATAAGGAAATCCACAGTACTACCTTTTAACTTTCGAAAGGGAGAATATGATAAAATGAGGAAAACAGTTAAGAAAAAACTAAAAGGAGTTAGTTGCAAAGGTTAAAGACGTACATCAGGCCTTGGCTGTTGTTGAAAAATACTATCTTGGAAGCCCAGACCAGCTGTATCCACGCTTTAAGAAAAGTGGAAGGAAGTCCAAAAAACTGCCAGCATGGTTTAAAGGTGAGGTCAGAGAGGCTGTTGTTGCCAAAAAAGCATCTTTCAGGAAATGGAAAAAAAGAACCAAACGACGAAACCTGGAAACAGCACAAGCACTGGCAAGTCAAATGCAAGGCATTGATAAGGCAGGCAAAGGGAGAATTTGAGAAGAAGCTTGCTGCAGAAGCAAAAACGCGAAGTAAAAGACCTTTTCAAGTACATTCATAGCAAAAAACCTGTGAGAGAGTCAGTTGGTCCCATTAGATGATAAAGGGGTTAAAGGAGCACTAAGAGGCGACAAGGCGATAGCGGAGAGACTGAATGAATTCTTTGCTTCAGTCTTTACTGAGGAAGATTGTAGGGAATGTTACCCATGACTGAAGTGGTATTTAAAGGTGCGGAACAATTGAAGGAAATATCGATACATCGGGAAGATGTATGACAACTATTAGATAAGCTGAAGAGTAGCAAATCACCTGGGCCGGATGGTATACATCCAAGGGTGTTGAAAGAACTGAAAATACGAGATTGCAGACCTGCTATTAGTAATCTGTGAACTATCATTAAACTCATCTCTAATACCTGAAGATTGGAGGATTGCCAATGTAACACCAATTTTTAAAAAGGGTTCCAGGGGTGATCTGGGAAACTACAGACCGGTCAGCCTGACATCAGTACTGTGAAAAATGGTAGAAACCATCATAAAGAAATAAATTACTCAGCATGTAGATAGTCATGACCTGATGGGAGACAGCCAACATGGCTTTAGACAAGGAAGATCTTGTCTTACTAATCTGTTATGTTTTTTTGAAAGAGTGAATAATCAGGTGGACAAAGGTGAGTTGGTTGATATTGTGTATCTGGACTTTCAGAAAGCCTTTGACAAGGTCCCTCATGAGAGACCTTTGGCAAAACTAAAGAGTCATGGGATAGGAGGCAGTGTACTATTGTGGATCAGGAACTGGTTAAAAGATAGAAAGCAGAGGGTAGGGCTAAATGGCCAATTTTACCAATGGAGAAAGGTGAATAGTGGTGTACCCCAGGGATCTGTGCTGGGTCCGCTGCTTTTTGACATATTCATAAATGACCTGGAAAGTGGAATAACGAGTGAGGATATCAAATTTGCAGATGACACAAAACTATTTAAAGTTGTTAAAACCCAAGAGGATTGTGGAAAATTGCAAGAGGATCTTGATAAATTGGAAGACTGGGCATCAAAATGGCAGATGAAATTTAATGTGGACAAGTGCAAGGTTATGCACCTAGGGAAGAACAACCCAAACTATGGTTACACGATGCAAAGTTCCACATTAGGAACCACCACCCAGGAAAAAGATTTAGGCGTCATTGTGGATACCATGTTAAAACCCTCGGCCCAGTGTTCAGCGGCGGCCAAGAGAGCAAATAGAATGCTAGGTATGATAAGGAAAGGAATGTAAAATAAAACAAAAGATATTATAATGCCTCTATATCGTTCCATTGTGAGACCGCACCTTGAATATTGTGTGCAATTCTGGTCGCCGTATCTTAAAAAGGATATAGCGATTTTAGAAAAGGTTCAGAGAAGAGCCACCAAAATGGTAAAGGGGATGGAAGGATACTCCTATGAAGAAAGGCTAAAAAGGTTAGGGCTCTTTAACCTGAAAAAGAGACGGCTGAGGGGAGATATGATAGAAGTCTATAAATTAATGAACGGAGTGAAACTGGTAAACATAGATCGATTGTTTACCTTATCAGAATATAGAAAGACTAGGGGACATGCAATGAAGCTACAGGGTAAACTATTTAAGACTAATAAAAGAAAATATTTTTTCACTCAACGTGTAATCAAACTCTGGAATTTGTTACCGGAGGATGTAGTAAAGGCTGTTAGTGTAGCTGGGTTTAAAAAAGGTTTGGACAAGTTCCTGGAGGAAAGGTCCATAAACCATTATTAAGAAGGGACCCAGGATATCAATGCTTGAACCAGTACAAGCATTGTGGAACCTGTGTCCCTTGGGGAAATTGCTAGGTACTGTGATAAGGAAGCTTATCATAGCTCAGGTAGGAGCTATAGAAAAGATGATGTGACTCTGAACAAGCAACCTGTCAGTTTTGGTAGAAGTAAGAAAACAGAGTTTTCACATAAAAGACTACCAGTCCCAGAATGCACCAGGTTTCCAGCAGCCATGAGAGGGGCTGAAGTGAGAAAACGTGTGTGCAATCAAGAGAGCTATGAGGTAATCCCTAAGCACTCATCTAAAAGGGCAGGACCTGATTCAACACAGCTGCGCTGTGTTAGGGAGGAGCACACATTAGAACAGAATAAGAATAGAGCTTATTCTTCAGATAATAGCTTCAGGGAGAGCGACAGCAATGGCTACAAGCTCCAGCCAGCTACAGAAAGAGCTTCAGGAAAGGAGACAGCAACAGCTTCAAGCTCAAGCACCAGTATCACCTGGAGAAACAGAAGCCAAGCCAAGCGGATAGAGAAAGAAGGAAACTCTCTGGAAGGAAGAGAAGAAAGCCCATTGGATGGTCTAGGAGAGTCCAAGGCAGTACCTATACTGGGAGGTATTCCAAATGCCAGCAGTGTCCATTGGACTGGAGTCAGCCAGAGGAATGGAATGGCAGAGATAGGAATCACCAGTGGCTACCTGGAAGAGAGAAGACTGCACGTGGAAAGGATTTTCAGACCAAGGCCAGAAGGTATGTGAGAGGAGATCCAGTGTCCAGGGATCAAGATTGGAAGGCTGGACATCAGAATTGGATTACATACTGGCCAGGCTATACAGAGAGGAATTATGATAGCAGGAGAGGCTCAGGTATGAACACTGATCCAGACCCTATCTATAATAGAGAATGGCAGCAAGGGAATAAGCATTCTCATGATAGTGCCTTAATGAAAGACTCGTCTGTGCCAATGTATGATAGTGACCCTATGCTGATTGATGAAGGGGGAGATACAGCAGATGAAACTATTTACATGGACTGTTCTCTATCTAAATGCTATTGCTAGCTTTCTGTGAGCAAACACATCAGCCATCACAAAGAAACCTAACTTTGTTCTTTATTTCCACTGCAAACAGCTCTTAAAGCAGGATTTGGGTTCACACAGTAGCAGCCAGCCAGCTAAAGGGTTTCAGCTGCTCAATTGATAGTAATAAAAGCTGCACCTGATTGTGTGTGTGAGCAAGGGAGAATCACTGCTGGGATTTGCGTGGAAAATAAGCAGAAGTTAACCTAACAAGCAAAGTTTATTCATTTCTTTGTGCCTTTTTATTTGGTAGTTATTTGCTAAGAAAACATTAGCTAATTGCCTGACAAGCTGAAGGTTGTTTTCTGATTTGCTTTGTGACTTTTTGTTATCCATTTAAACACTGCAAGCAAGTAACCTCATTTATATTGCTACCAAGCATATTTGTGCTGGGTGAATTAAACCCCATCAATAAAAGAAGTATTTTATTGGCCTTACCACTGGTTTCACAACTCAATTATTGTCTTCAGCTGTGTTTGGGAGTGAAAGAACTACATTACCCACAATACCTTGCAAGAATCATATGAATATATGCATCGTCAAGATTGTGTAAGTTCTCACCCTAGGCAGCCGTCTGACAGTACATATGACCTAGATTGGCCACTGTTGGAAACAGAATACTGGGCTTGATGGACCTTGGTCTGACCCAGTATGGCATATCTTATGTTCTTATATTCTTATGTTCCTTCCACCTTTTTTGTTTGTTTTTTTAAGCATAGAATATATCTGGTCTACCAAACACAGTTTAGGATAACTATCCAGAGAGTCACCATGAGTCAACATTAACTCAATGGCACTTAACAACAACAACAACACATCTGGTCTGGGCTTCCAAGATAGCTAGCGCAGTCAATTTTCTTGCTATCTTCCCTCTATTTATTAAACCAAATGTGATTATATTATGATCATTATTGCCAAGCGGCCTCAATGATCATAATCACTCTAGATCTTGCATTCCACTGAGAACTAGATCTAAAATAGTGTCACCACATATTGGCTCCTGAACCAGCTGCTCCATGAAGCAGTCATTTACTTCATCTAGACGTTTGTTGACTTTGAGGCATGCTATGGGAAACAAATATAGCTCTGTGGCAGTAAACAATATATATGAGTGGGTGCTGCTACTCCATAGTCCAAAGTACTAAACAAGCAATAGTGCAGCTGTGACAAAGAATACCGTGGAAGAGGGATACAGGAGAGAGAAGCATGTCTCAATTGCACTATTGCTTAATTTGCACTTTACACTGTGCATTCTGGTGATGGATGGGGGCTTAGCAGCGCCTAGGTACAGCATTGTTACTTTACACAGTGGTGTTCTGATGCAGGATTTTGGGACCTAACAGGGCCTATGGTGTCACAAACTGTGAATAGAATAAGGGCAGCAGGCATGGTGTATTTGAAAGCAGTGTTCACGTATGTGCTGCACTCCCAATGGTGGGATATGCATGTGGCAGCTGCCATCTTGTATAAGTGCATTAGATGTATTGAGTACCCAGACAAGCACACACATGGTTGCTGCCATCTTAGTGCATTAATTCCATGGCATTATATTAAGAAACATATGCTGATTTGCTATCTTTTTTAGAGGCAAATGTTTGATAAGAGCCATTTTTGCTTTTGGGCAACCATCTTTGTGAGAGGCAGAAGGGTAATCAATCTTAAGGGCATGGCAGCAATCTTTTGCGGACTAAATATAGGGAAGTCATCTTTTTCAGGGGTTGCCATCCTTATTAATAGTGCAGGAGTGACCAGGCTGATTTTTACAATGATCATATAGTATACAGTACATATATGAGTATAATCCAGTGGTGGGATTCAGCCGGTTCAGTCCAGTTTGGGTGAACTGGTTCCTGCCACGGCACATGTTCCCCCAACAGGATCAAATACAACATTGCAATACCAGCACTACGGCTTCAGGAATCCCCCATCTGACACTCCATTGATGGAATCGGGGGATCATGGCATCAGGAGATACCCCCGCTGCCGTCAAACCAGTGTCGGGTGCACGGAGGCAGTCAGGGCACACGGCTTATTCAGCCATGCTCTCTGATTGCAGGTGGGATGGACAAAACCGGATCCTGACCAGTTTGGATCATGCCACAGGTATAGTCTGTACACAGGGCAATAAATGGCTGCCTGTATTTCGGTAGTGATGGCAGCATGCAGTTGTCTTTTGAGGATGGGTTAAACTACAATAATGTAAAAGGTGGTTTGTTAAAGAGATTAAATAATTTAATGTGTGTGTGTTAAGTGCAGTCAAGTCAATACTGACTCCTAGTGACCCAGCAGCCCCTGGGCTTTCTTGGCAAGTTATGACTAGAAGTAGACTGCCAGTCCTTTTCTTCTGAGGCAATGGAGAGTAAAGTGACTTGCCCAAGATCACAAGAAATGCCAGTGGGAATCAAACCTGGATCTCATGGGTATTAGACTGTTGCACTAACCACTGGACTACTCCTCTATTAGTTTAATAAGCTCGTGGAAATTAATGGAAATGCTGCTAAAACAGAGGCTAATAAGGTTTCTGTAGAACGGTGGATTGCAGGATCTGAGTTAGCATGAGTTAACTAGAGACAGGTCTTGTCAGACAAATCTGATTCATTTTTTTGACTGGGTGACCAGAGAGTTGAACTGAGGGAGATCCCTAGATGTAGTGTATTTAGATCTCAGTAAAGCCTTTGACAATGTTCCACACAGGCAAAATATAAATAAATTGGGCACCCTAGGGATGAACCATAAAGTGACTAACTGGGTTAGAAACTGGTTGAGTGGGAGGTGACAAAGGGTACAGGTAAATGGTGTGCCGCAGGGATCTATCCTTGGTCCGATTCTTTTTAACATTTTTGTTAGTGATATTGCAGAAGGGCTTTCAAGTAAGGTTTGTCTTTTTGCAGATGATAGCAACATCTGCAATAGAGTAGACACAAAGGAAGGAGTAGATAACATGAGGAGGGATTTAGCAAAGCTTCAAAAATGGTCGAGAATTTGGCAGCTGAGATTTAAGTGCATGACCCTGCTAAAAATGCAGGATCATGCACTTAAGAACATAACATAATAAATGTCATAGTAGGTCAGACCAAGGTCCATCAAGTCCTGTTTCCAAAAGTGGCCAATCTAGGTCACAAGTATCTAGTAGTCTCCCCAGAAAACAAAGGCTCCACAATGCTTGTATTGGGACAAGCAGTGGATTACCTGGATCCCCTTTCACAATGGTTTATGGACCTTTCCTCCAGGAACTTGTCCAAACCTTTTTTTATACCCAGCTACACTAACAGCTTTTACTACATCCTCCGGTAACAAATTCCAGAGTTTGATTACATGTTGAATGAAAAAATATTTTCTCTTATTAGTCTTATATGGGTTACACTGTAGCTTCATTGCATGCCCCCTAGTCTTCCTGCATATTTGATGGTGTAAACAATCGATCTAAGTTTATCTGTTCCACTTCATTCATTAATTTATTGACCTCTATCATATCTCCTCTCAGCCATCTCTTTTGCAGGTTAAAGAGCCCTAACCTTTTTAGCCTCTCCTCATAGGGGTATCCTTCCATCCCCTTTCTAATTCTGCTATATCCTTTTAAGATTCGATGACCAGAATTGCACACAATATTCAAGGTCGCACCATGGAATGATTCAAAGGCATTATAATATCCTTTGTTTTATTCTTCATTCCTTTCCTTAGATTCCCAGCATTCTATTTGCTTTCTTGGTTGCCACTGCACACTGGGCAGAGGGTTTCAATATGTTATCCACGATGATGCTTAAATCTTTTTTCCTGGGTGGTGGTTCCTAATGTGAAACCTTGCATCACGTAACCATAGTTTGGACTGTTCTTCCATAAATACATAACTGTGCACTTGTCCACATTAAATTTCATCAGCCATTTGAACTTCCAGTCTTCCAATTTATCAATATTTCTTGCAATTTTCCACAATCCTCATGGGTTTTAACAACTTTGAATAGTTTTGTGTCATCTGCAACCTCACTGATTATTCCCTTTACCAGATCATTTATGAATATTTCAAAAAGCAGCGGAACCAGCACATATCCCTGGGGTACTCCACTATTCACCTTTCTCCATTGGGAAAATTGGCCTTTAGCCCTACCCTCTGCTTTCTATCTTTTAACTAGTTCCTGATCCACAATAGTACACTGCCTCCTATCCCATGACTTTTTCATTTCACCAAGAGTATCTCATGAGGGCCCTGTCAAAGGCTTTCTGAAAATCCAGATATACTACATTGACCGACCCACCTTTGTCTACCTATTTATTTACACCTTCACAAGCCATGTTGTCTGTCTCCCATTAAACCATGACTATACAGATATTCAGAAATGTTGTTCTTAATAATGGTTTCTACCATTTTTCCCAGTACTGATGTCAGGCTCACTGGTCTGTAGTTTCCTGGATCACCCCTGGAAAGATTTTTAAAAATTGGCGTTACATTGGCCATCTTCCAATCTTCAGGTATTACTGATGATTCTAATGATAGTTCATGGATTAGTAATAGTAGTTCTGCAATCTCATATTTCAGCTTTTTCAACATCCTGGGATGTGTACCATCCGGTCCAGGTGATTTGCTATACTTCAGTTTATCAAATAGTTGTAATATGTCCTCCTGGTTTATCAATATTTCTTTCAATTCTTCTGCTGCATCAGCTTTAAATATAATTTAAGTCATGGGCAACATCCCTACATCTCCTTCAGCGAAAGACCAAAGCAAAGAATTCATTCAGTCTCTCCGCTATGGCCTTGTCCCCTCTTAGTGCCTCTTTTACCCCTCAATCTTCCAATGATCCAACTGACTATTTCTCACAGGTTTTTTGCTATGAATGTACTTGAAAAAGTTTTTATTATGTGTTTTTGCTTCCACAGAAAGCTTTTTTTTCAAATTCTCTCTTTGCCTGCAATATCAGTACCTTGCATCTAACTTGCCAGTGCTTATGTTGTTTCCAGTTTTCGTCATTTGGCTCCTTTTTTCATTTCCTGAAAGAAGATTTTTTTGCTAAAACAGCCTCTCTGACCTCACCTTTAAACCATTCTGGCAGTTTTTTGGACTTCCTTCCATTTTTCTTAAAGCATGGAATACAGCTGGTCTGGGCTTCCAAGATAGTATTTTTAAACATCGCCCATGCTTGATGTAAATCTTTAACCTTTGCAGCTGTTCCTTTTAGTTTTTTCTTAACTATTTTCCTCATTTTATCATAGTCTCCCTTTTGAAAGCTAAAAGGTAGTACTGTGGATTTCCTTGCCTCCCTTTCTCCATTTCATGCTATGATCACGTTGATTGATCTCCTACTACAGGATAGGAATATGTTATGCCAGTAACCTTCTGCTGCTGGATACAGTGAGGTGAGGCTAAGACAGTGTCAGGAAATTTAGCTCTCCTGAATGATTCTGAGGACTCAATGGACCATGATGATGGATTGCCAAGCTTCTATGAAGTGGAGGAGCCCTGACCCCACTGAAAGGTAGTCAGAAAGTAGGGGCAGCTTTGCTCACGGGAGCAGGGGCTGCTTGCTGCTGTTCCCTTTTATGAGGACAAAGCTGCTGGTTGTTGTTAGGTCCAGGGTTATGCTGAGATAGAGGCTGGCTGTACAATTGAAATCTCCAGCGATGGTAGAATTCTTGAAAGTACTGGTAATGATAGGCCCTGCGGAACTAGGAAGGCTGTCCCCAATGGGTCTGTGAGCTGGATTATGGTGGCTGGGCAGCAGGTTTTCTCATTGTGGACAAATGATCTTTAACTTCTGAGACAGCTTCTTGTACCTTGGATCCAAACAAACTGTCTCTATGGCAGGGGTGAAACCACCAACCACTCATGGAGGTCTTCCCAAAGGCCCAAGACTCAGCCATGTGGTGTATCTAGCTGAAATGGTAATTGCAGCAGCCTGGGCAACAGAGTCATAAGCATTTTAGGTGGCACAGATAATGTGATATAAAGATTCATGGAGGCTATCTTGAAGCTTCACCGTCAGCCCCAGTGATCCCAGCATCATCGAGCTGCAGTAAGAGATCATGGTGATAGTGAAGGCTCTGTAGCTGATGTGCCAGAACCCTCACAATTAGGAAGGAGCTCTGGTAGGTCTTTCTGCCAACGGCATCTATGGTCCTTTTCTCTTTTCCAGACGGTGTTTGCGTCACTGATTTTATACTTTTTAATTTTTCTTTTAGAACGGCTTCCGAAACCACTGACTGATGCAGCAGTTGGTGATAGAATCCTAGAGTGGGGAGGACCTTGAATCAAAGGTCTAGATGCTTAGAAGTAGCATTTACTGAGGTTGGATTTTGCCAAATGGAGAACTGTAGATCTTGAAGGAGTGGTGCACCGGGAGGGTCAGAACCTCCTTGGGTGTACTGCAGAAGCAGAGAATAGGAATGAAGTTTCTCATTAGTGGGAGTCTGTGATTCACTTAAGGCTAACGCTCAAAAAATCTTTTGGAGGAACTTTGGATAGGAGTAGTCTTCTGGAGGCTCCTCTGGGGGCTCCCATGCTGGTAGAATGAAAGAGTGGCTTTCAGCTGGAAGAGATGAAGTCATCTCCCAGGAACATCATCTGCGAGAAGCATGGGTGTCTGCCAATCGATTAGTGGTGGGGGGGGGGGGGTGGGGCGATCCTGGAGGAGACATCCTCTGAACATCTTGAGAAGCATCAGGTTTAGTGGAGAAGTATGAGGGATCCTCTCAGGGCTAGGAGCCCCTGAAGGTTGGCTGTACTATCCTGAACGAAGCAGTGTAACAGGAAGAGAAGGCTAGAATTGGGACTAAAACTCTCCACTGGGGTGGACTCTTTGGGGGAAAGAGTAGGCATGGATTTTAAATCTTTTTTTTGGCCTCACTAGGTGGTTCCTCTGAGTCAAGGAGATCCTTCCTGTGCCATTTAAACCTACTCCCCTTAACTAAGATAGAAGCAGAAGCAGCAGTATGAGACCATGAAGAGTCCTTACTGTGCTTGGTGCTTTCCTACCTCTGTCTGTTCTGCAGGCTCATATCAGTGGAGAGAGTGTAGATCTATGAGGAGTGTAACTCTGTATCTTGGAAGAAAGGTCCTGGGCTGCGCCCACTTGAACTAGTACCAAGAGAATATCTGTTTCTGGTGACGCAGCTGAATGTCTGGCACTCGATTGTGCCTTGTCTGGGCCTGATGGGGGTGGAGCCAAATACTGATCAACTTGCAACGGCAGGCCATGGGTGACAGAGCAGTGGGGCTACATTCTGGCAGTCACATCACAGCGGGAGAATGGTGCCACAGCAGGAAGAAGGCAGGAAATTGGTTAACGTTGCAACTCTGAAATGAAGCGAAAATGAGAACATCCAGCAGTCGCAGTAAGGCTTCAAATTGACTGAGCAGCGTGAAACAGAAGCGGAGGTAATTTTAAAGACACTGAGGTAAAGAGAAGGAAAGAGTTGTTCAACATTCTGGTGTGGCTAGACAAAACTGAAGATACAAGTGAGTATGGAAAGACGGGAGATGGCATACATGCTCAGAGAAGTCCAAAAGATCTCTCTGACCTAGGGGAGAAGCCCACAACCATGGCTCTGTCACAGACGCCACCACCACAATGTGCCTGCATCATTCCTGCTTGTCTCCGGAGAAAGAAGCTGGTACAGCTGAATCCAGTTCCCTGCTCAGGATGCACCAATGGGGTCTCTGGGCCACCAGGGACATGCGCTCTGTATCTTGATGGCATCAGGCACCTTCCCCAATGCTTGGATCATTTTCCCCTCAGATGATCCAGGCATTGGGCAAAGCCCCCAATGCCATCCAAACACGAAAAGCAAATCCCTTGCGGTCCAGCGGCCCCGATCCCCCCACTTGACAATATTTTGATGGCATCGGGGGCAATTGTGGCATTGAAAAAATCCCCTGATGCCATCAAAATGCTATCAAGGGCTGGTGCCCTGACAGAAAGTGACTCCCTGGTGACTCAGCAGCCTGATCCTCCCACCCAACAGTATTTTGATGGCATCAGGCATGATTGGGCTGCAAAAATCCAAGGAATCAGTATAGTATTGAGGGGTGAAGTACTTCTGTTCACTAAAGAAGACCAGGACCTGGGTATGATTGTTTCTGATGATCCTAAAATGGCTAAATAGATAGAAAGGTTGATGACAAAGGCCAGAAGGATGCTTAGGTGCATAGGGAAAAGAATGACCAGCAGAAAAAAAAGGAAGTGATAATGCCTTTTTATAAGTCTTTGGTGAGTCCTCATTTGGAGTATTGTGTGCAATTCTGAAGACCGCACCTTCAAAAGAATATAAACAGGATGGAGTCAGTACAAAAGGTGGCTACCAGAATGGTCAGTGAATTTTGTTATAAACCATATGGAAACAGACTTAAAGATCTTAATATGCATACTTTAGAGGAAAGGCAGGATAGAGGAGATATGATAGAGACGTTTAAATACTGTATCTCTGTGGCATAAATGCACAGGAGGAGAGTCACTTTTCAATTGAAAATAAGCTCTGCAATGAGGGGACCTAGAATGAGAATGAGAGGGGATAGACTCAGGAATAATATGCAGAAATATTTCCTTACAGAAAGAGTGGTAGATGCGTGGAATCGACTCCCAGTGGAGGTAGTACAGACGAGGACAGTATTTGAAAGCATGGGACACACACAGAATATCTCTAAAGAAAACAAAGGGACTATAGTACTTTCTATGAACGGGTAGACTAGATAGGCTATACAGTCTTTTTCTGCCGCCATGTCTCTATATATCTGTATACTGTTATCCCAATCTAATGTTTTCCAGTACCAGTCTAATTGCATTGATCCTTGCTTAGGTCAAATGACTGTAGTGCTTCAGTGGCAGACACATCCATATTACAAGCTCTACATGTTCAATAATTAAATAACTAATATGAAAAGGTTGCATAGTAAGCATTCCCATGATTCCCCCTGGTATCCATACAGTAACTAGGAGAGAGAGAGAGAAGAGTAATAAAAGAAACTCATCAAGTTTGGAAGAGGCCAGTGGTACAGCATATGGTACTATAGCTCCTTATCATGGTTAATGGCTAAGCTATATCTTATTTATCAGGCTAGTTAGCATCACAAAACATGCCACCAAAGAAGCGCAAGAGTTCACGGGCAAAGGGCAAGAAGAATGCAGCCTCCTAAAAGACAAAAACAAAAAGGTCCTCAAATTGTACAGCTCAGGCTATGAAACCAGCATTACTACTGAGGGGGAGGTCAAAGAGAATGAAAGAGATTGATCAACAAGACATAGAGGGACTGGTTACAGAGCTTTTCAGGCAAGCAAAAGAATAAGAACTAGCTGGGCTAGTCACTGCCTTATGGGCGAGCAGCCGATAGACAACAACACCAAGGAGAAAGAATAAAACAACCTGGTAAAGGATGCAGATACAGCCATGGCAAGAACATCTACCAGTAAGAAATTATCATTTTCTTTGGCAGTGACTATGAGTAGGTCTAAGTCTACATCATGTTCATCATCACAGATTTTCTCTTACTCTGAAACTACAATATATGGCTGCCGTTATGAGGAGCTAGATTTAGCCAATATTATGCAAAACACTAAGAAGAGGTCCTCAAGCAAGCAAGAAGATGTTGGAACAGCATGGCCTTGCACTGACAATAGCAATAAGGATAACATGTCAGGCAATAAAGGGATGGTATTAGGTTAGGCCAACCAGTTCTTTCCTAAGGAAGCAGTCCCAAGATGACACCGTATATGTGGTGTATAATTTAGCCAAAGGCATACCCGGAAAGTTGAAAGAAGAAGATCTTTAGGAGATTCATTGACATTTTTCACTATTTATTTATTTAACTGGTTTTAATATAACATTTTTCTATGAGGCAAAACGGTTTACATGGATCAGAACAAAACAGTTTACAAGGAACAAATTGAAAACATATACAGGCAACTTAAGAACAACAACAACTAACTTATAAACATTGTTTAACATGGGAGGGGAAGTAAAATCGGGAAGATATAAATTAGGACCTGTATTACAGAATGCTATGAAATGGGGAGGAATTAAAAGGTGGAAGGGTGGGGGTAGGCCAAGAGAGGTAATGAAGTAGGGGGTGAAGAATGCTTCAATATGATCAGTATGCGATAAAAGGAGGCTGGGTAGCTATAGGTGGATATGGGGGGGGGGTAATGGAAATGGTATAAAAGGGTGTAGGATGCTCTTGCTAGGAGTTAGTTGTGGTGGATGTACCATGGTGTTCTTCAAAGTGGAGCGTTTTGAGGTGCTTTTTGAAAAGGGTGTGAGATTGAATGCAGCGTACTGTGAAGCGGTGGAAGCATAGAATTCAAAGGCTCTTGTGTATGTTCATTGAGATTTTTTGTGGATCTGCGTTGGTGGGAGGAGGAAATTTGATACATTCTGTTGATGGAGTCTGTTGCTATCAAGACGTCTGATTAATGAATGGAGCTGCTCAGCAGAGGTGTTGAAGAAAGCTCTATGGGTGATGGTGAGTATCTTGAACTTGATCTGGGATGTGATGGGGAGCCAGTGAAGAAATTTTAGAGTAGGGGTGATGTGAGAGTGTCTGGAGACTCCAGCTATAATGCGTGCAGCAGTGTTTTGGGCAAGTTGTAGAGGGGCAATGGTAGCCTTGGGAAGCCCATGGAGGACAGAATTACAGTAGTCAAGCAGAGGTATCATGGAGGCTTGGCAGACTGTATGGAAGCTGTTAGGGGATAGGAGGGGCATAGGTTATGAAGAATTTGGAGTTTGAAGTAGATGTTTTTGGTGACATTCATAACGTGAGGTTGGAAGTTTAGATATTGGTCCAGGGTGACGCCAAGATATTTGATCTGAGACTTGACTTGTATATCTGTGTCTCCGAGTTTAATGCTTGGGGGAGGTATAAAGTTAAGGTCTCTAGAAACATGAAGGGTCTCTGTTTTGTTGTGATTGACTGTGAGGTTTTGATTCTGCAGCCATAAGACAATTTCTTTGAAACATTCAGTAAGGCTGGAGTAGTCAGGGGAGGAGGTGTAGAATGGAGTGAAGATCATTATATCATCGGCATAGAGTTGGTATCTGACTTTAAACTTCTGAATGATGCAGCATACAAGCCTAATGCAAATATTGAATAGGAGGGAGGAGAGGGCGGAACCCTGTGGGACACCTTGGGGAAGGACGTAAGGCGCTGAAGATTGGTTACCAAGTCTTATCTGTTGCGTTGACTGGATAAGGTAGGAGAGGATCCATTTGAGTGGGGCACCTTTGGCACCAATAGCATTGAGTTGGTTGAGTAGAATCTGGCAGGATACAGTATCAAGTGCTGCAGAGATGTTGAGAAAAAGTAGCACGAAGCCAGAGAAGGTTTTTTCAGTTCCAGTGATGAGTGTATTTAGGAGGGAGGTAAGTAAGGTTTCAGCACTGTGGTAGGGGCGAAATCCATGTTGATTGTGGGTGACTAGGGTGATTCTATTGACATGCTCCTGAAGCTGAATTTGTACTGCTTTCTATATAATTTT
Organism: Ichthyophis bannanicus; assembly: GCA_033557465.1. Lineage (NCBI taxonomy): Eukaryota > Metazoa > Chordata > Amphibia > Gymnophiona > Ichthyophiidae > Ichthyophis > Ichthyophis bannanicus. The sequence continues at coordinate 367,562,928 of CM066032.1, read as the reverse complement.
GGAGGGGTAGGGTATGCTGGCTATATGTCTATAGGTCTATATGATGCAGGTGATTTGGGGTCAAGATTGGGTTTCTTCAGAAGAGGTCTCACGGAGGCTTGTTTGAGAGCAGGTGGGAGGAAGGCTTGGGAGAGTGAGGTGTGAAGGATAGTGGAGATGAATGGTAGCATCATAGTCCTCATTAGCTTGATTCAGGTTACTGGGCAGTGGTCAAGAGGAGAGGTGGTGGCGTTGATGTGGGTGATGATGTTTAGAAGCTTTTCAGGTGGGATATCCCTGAATGTAGTCCATGGTGTGATCGAAGAAGCTGAGGTGTTAGAGGGCGGTATGATGAGGGTGGAAGAGCAGGGGAGTTTGATTAATAAAGATCATGAAGAAGATACTATCCACGATTGGAAAGCAAGAGATTCAGATGAGAAAGTTAAGAGACTGCACATTTATAAATCCATTAGTAACTGGGGGGTCCGATTTTCAACTTGGCGGTGCTATATGCCTTGTTGGCGCATAGCCCGCACCCTTCCACCTAACCCGGATTTTCAATGCTGGGGTCATATGCGGCCCTGGCATTGAAACTCTAGGTCTCATCGCACACACTGGAAGCCACAGGATCTAGCCGGGTAGTACCAATTTTGAATGCTACTCACTTAGCCCCTGCACCTAGAAGATAGGAGAGGAGAAACCTCACAGAGGGCTAAGCGGGTAGCATTGAAAATCGGTGCTACCTGGTTAGTCCTTTCTTCCGCCCTGCTCCACTATGGAATGCCCCTAACATGCCCCAGTGCTAATCGCATAGCATCTGGGCACGTTAGGGACATATCTGGGATTTTCGAAGGGCACTACCCGTGTAGGTGCTCTTCGAAAATCCCAGATATGGCATTTACACGGGTAACTAGGACAGTTACTCATTTAAATGTCTTCAAAAATCAGGTCCTGGGTTTCTGCATTTCAGATATTTATGAGCATTATAGAAGAACATGAATCCGAGCCCATACCTAGTCATATATAGTCAAACCAGCACAAATTAACCTCATGATCTCCTGTCTAATTTAAACCCCTCTCAACACATACAAGATTCAATTTCCTGACTGTAATAGGATTGTATATAGTTGATTTAAATAATTTATTATTATTATTATTATTTATTACTACAATCCAATCACATGTTTCATGTAATTGTTCAAATTCTTTCACATTGTTCCATGTAAAAGTTTTGTTTCAGGTAAACCACCCCTGATACCATAGTGCATGCACTGAACGACCACAGTGGTTAAATTATGAGATAAAGTATAGGAAGACCATGGCTGAAAGCAAATCTAGCACATGGAGGTATAGGGTGGTAGATCTGTGACTAAATGAAATGATAATAGGCTATTTAAGATAGGCAGGTATAACATGTGCCCACAGTAATTTATTTATTTATTTATTTAACTGCATTTATATCCCGCTTTTCACCGGGTCAAAGCGGGATATAATTCAGTAATACAGTTCTGAATAAATATGGTCCCTAATATGTGGGGAGGGAGGTGTGCCACCAATACAATGCAGAAAGATGCATGTGGTCATGATGCAGATTCTATCAAGAGTGCTCCAATTGTGTAATGGCCCACCCAGCACAGCATGCAGAGCTCCTAAGGACCGTAGACAGAATCATTTCCAAAGACAGCAATACAAAGAACAGCCTAGAGCCAGCTTAAGTGAACCTACATGCCAGGAAACCTTGGCTGCAGCGTTACTCCTTAGAGACTAGGCAGTGTTTTTAGAAAAGGGTTTGCGCCATGGTTTCCCCATCCCATACCGGTGTTTTTTGGTACCTCTCAATACCCTAATTTGCAATTCTGTCTCAATTTATCAGCATACTGACAATGCAACACAAAACACTGAAAAAGCCTTGGGGAGGATAGTGGGCCCCTTCAAAGATACATCATTTCCAAATACAATCATTTCACCCTTGGAATGACTATATCAATATCAAAAAAGAGTCATGTAAATTTAGACTTATGCATAATCTCTTACATCTTCCGGAGCAATCACTGAATGATTGAATGACTATCTCAATCGCAATTGTGCATGGTGCAATATGCATCTCTAGACAATGCAATTAATATTTTGAGAAAGTTCATCTGTTAATCAGCGATCATGGGATGGGGTGGGAAATGGGTGGAGAGGGGACATGGAGAACTCATTACTGCTAGCACTAGGGCAATTGCCGCATGCTCTGCAGCAATGCAGCTCTTAACAGGGGTTCACCTAACCACTCCCCTATAGGCACCCCAGACAACTGTGGCTCTGGACCCTAATATCCCCATTGCCTAATCCAAGGCTAGCCTCCCACAGCCTGGATTGGGCAGCGTGGACCCTCCTCGCACCAGCCCCTGCCCCATGGGTAGCTGCCATGCCCCAATCCCATGAAAAATACTGCTTATACAATCTGTGAGGTGGTATGAGAAATACAGCACAGCAGGCACAGCAGCATGTACAGGGCCGTGACCTGAATTGGCCCTGTACATGCTGCAGGGTGGCCCGCCCCTGTTCCGCCCCTGATCCCACATACTTCCACTTCCCACCGGCTCTACCCATCCTGAATCACAGGACATATAGGGAGAGCTGGTGTGGGAATAGGGTTTTGGTGGATTGCAGGGCTGTACATCCCAGTGGGACGTACAGCCCCACAACCTGCATTCGTGAATGAGGGCCATGTTGTCTACAAATATTATATTCTTTACCTTTAACCCTGAGTCCCCGTACCCCCTCATCTTCCTTAATTTTCTGATCCAATGATTCAGTCACTAATGCAAAGAGGAACAGTGATAGTGGACACCCTGACAAATTCCTCTCTTCAACTTAGAAACCCTAGTATAATCATTAATAATTTTCAAGCAGGTCAAAGTGTTAGCATAGATCTCCCTAAGCCATTGTGGAGGAATGGCCTAATGGTTAGAGCAACAACCTACTACCCAGGAGATTCCCACTAGCATTCCTTATGACCTTGTGAAAGTCACTTAATTGTCCATTGCATCAGAAAAAAAGGCTTAGCAATCTACTTCTGGTCATACCTTGCCAAGAAAAGCCAGTGGCTGCTGTGTCAGCAGGAGTCAACGCTGACTTGATGGCACTTAAAAACATATCCAATGAAGAAACCAGGATCTAAGTCCTACTGTCTCAAATGTTGGAAGTGGGAGCTACCTTCTTCTTGAAGTTTCCCTTCAAGTGTCTAGTTATCTTCAAAATTGCATTGGGCAGACACAGTGGATCCCTTTATAGCAACAGGTTAAATCAAAATAAGCATAACTATCTCTTATATCTGAACAAATAGGGGTGACCTGCACGGAGCAGTGCGTACACCCCTAAACAAAGGCATGGGGAGCGGTGACCTGCACGGAGCGGCAAGTGCACCTACTCTTGCCTCCTTGCTGGGCAGACTAGATGGACCATACTGGTCTGTATCTACCGTCATATACTATATTTATATGTTAACTTGCAGGGACAGACATATATGTTTGTTGATGTATCTCATTTAGAAAGATTTCTACTGGACAGGCATAAGTAAGAGGGGGAAAGTTGGGGAGTCAGTTTAGTTATTTCTTCAATGTGGTCACTTAGTTGCCTTTATTTCCCTTTTCTTTGTTCTTGTTTGTTCATAGAACAGCTCTCTTGATGTGGCTTGACCTAAGTATGAATCATGATATTGTGAGCAATGTGGTGAATTATGTTGGTTTTCTAGATTTTTGTTATATTGTATACAATGCAATAAACATATCATTACTAAACATAAATTGCCCTGACATTCAATCAAATGCCTTTTCAGCTACAACTAATAAAAAAAAGTGTCACATTCTCTCTCTGCACTCTCCAGCTAATATTGAACATCGTTTGAATATAGTCTGAGATCTGTTCCCCCCCCCCATACAAAAAACAGATTGATTATGATAAACCAACCCAGGAATTTTACCCATTAGCTATTGATCTAGCATTGTAGTTAAAATAATTATATCCATCTCTTATTGGCCTGTAGAACCCACACAAAATCTATCTTTTCCAGGCTTTTGGATTACAATAATATGAGCCAATAGCATGTAATACAGTATGATAACTAACTCCCTAGTGTCAATGAGTGAAAATAGTGAACTAAAGGCCCTAGAAGTTGGGTAAAGAAGAGTTTATAAAATAGGGCTGAAAATCCATCTAATCATTGCAATTTAACAGTTTTCATTTCTTTTATAGGATATTCTACTTACAATGCTGAAATACTAGTATCCATCCTGTGAGCTACCTCCTCTTCCAACTTCATAAGTTGCATTCCAACTAAATAGTCTTTTTTCTCTTTCTCTAAAGCTTTTGTCTCAGGGATATAGAGCTCCTGATAAAAGTCCACAAACCTATTATGGATGTCCTCATTCTTAGTACAGTTTCCCTCTGATTCTCCTCATCTACAGTATATTATTCTACACCACTTGCACTTTTAAACCTACGGGCTAATAATTTACAGTACTGGTCTTGTTGCCATATGCATAATGCTTTTGATGCACCCTGTTCAATTTAAATTTTCAATCATCTGCTTGCAATAACACTAAGGGGTATGTTTACTAAACCGTCTTAATGTGCGCTCTGTGACATTATCAATGGTGCTTTATCGAGCGCAGAGGTACCTTAGAGCGCGATAACGTGCGCAGCAGCGCAAACGAGCGCTGAAGGCGGAGAAAGGCTCCCGGAGGGCGGAGGAAGGCTCCCCAGGGGCGTAGAGAAGGGGTCAATGGGTGGAGAGTGGGAGGGGAGAGGCTCCCCGCACACTAACGCTGTGAAATCCGAGGCTGAAAACTAACCCTGGCGTTAGAGCTGATTTAAAGGGAAGAGAAACTACTTTAATCAGCAATGTACAGCAAAACCAGGGAAACCTACAAAAAAGTGATAAGTGTGATACATGTGCACAGAACAAAAGGGCAAATAAACAGTGAAAATGAACAGAAGAAAATGGAAAAATAAAATATCCAAGCTGGGCATTAGTGATCTCAATGGGAAACATCAAAAAAACACTCCCAAGAAAGCACCAAAAAAAGGATATGAATTCTGGAAGGGTCCATGCTCTGTCCCCATACAAGGTGAATGAGCCCACAGTGAAATTGAGCTGTGCAGGGTTTTCCTCTCCATCGGACAGGTTTCCTATGGCATGCACATGTGCGGCAAAAGCAGGGCGGGCATGTCGGAACGGCCAATTGGACAGATGCTTGAAAATGGGATACAAAGGGCTGCAGGCAGCACATGCTGTGGTGAAGCTGGGGCACAGTGCGGACTAGGCAGATACCTAGGTGGCACTTAGGAATGCTGAAACTGTACAACAGCCAGACAACAACTGATGAGGGCCCAACATGGGCACGAGTGTGTTTATCACAGTGTCACAGGGGATAGTACCTAGCAGGTACCTCCAAGGGCACAGAACATTGGCAGGCGGTGTTGGGGGGAAGCGTGGACGTCTATGCAGGCACCCCTACCCCAGAACACGCACCATAGGCAGCCGCCTAACTGCACACTGGATGGCCTGAGACTGCGCACCACCAGCACCACCAGCAGAAGGGTATGTCAGCATGGTGGCAGAGGGGTACTGGTGGTGGAGGGGGGCAGTGGCAGCTGCACAGAGCAGACCATGGCCTAGCCCTGTGTAGGTGGGTGCCATGCACTGCAACAGACAGGCCCTGCCGTACGAACAGTCATGGTATCACCAGGGAATGTACTATCTTTGTGGCAACATGGTGGTGCAGTGCACACAACCAGTGTGTTCAGAGGCAGAAGGTCACAAGTTCAAGTTCCTGCAAACCCAGTCCCCATATTTTACCCACTACTAAAACGTGCTAATACAGACAGAACCTTTATTGCAGATGAGGTAAACATGCCCAAAACACCTACATTTTGCCCTACAGAGCACAGACACCATAAACAGGCTCATTACCTAGAGCAGAGTCTCCCAAATGCAGTCCTGGAGAGCCAAACACCATTCAGGTTCCATTCTGCCTCTAATAAAGATGCCTGTGCTGCATTTCTATGCGCCGCCCCCATGGTATGCAGATGCATCTCATGCATATTCATGAGGGACAGCAAGAAAACCCAAACAGTGTTTGGCACACAAGGACTGGAGTTAGGAACCTCTGCCGTAAAGCAGCAGCCAACAGGGGCAGACACACCCACACCCACAGGCTCCATTATCCAATGCCTCCTGGAGAGGCAGGACATTGGCCCCTGCGTGCATCTCCCAATACTAGCATTTGCATACCTTAGCAATGCCACCCTAAACCTGGGAATATGGTACACAGCTATCAGAAGGTTGCTATGATTACTGGCAGATAGCAATTACGTAGTTAAGTACAATTTTCTGATTGAGCTGCATCATGGCAACCTTTCTGATGTCTGTGGAGTGTGCTACAGGTCTTGTGTCTGACAGTGTTTACCACCCTGGGGAGTGACCCCAACAGTATTGCGTACCATAGCCATGCCTGCACTGTGCCCAGGACTGGAGTGGTGGCCAGGGCTGCCTAACACCTCTATAGTTGTACAAATCTGGCATAGGTGTGGGAGTGTGTGTCTGTCTATCCAGTGTGTTGTGGCTGCAAACACCCTCCACAGCCCACACTGTCAGCACTGTTGGCAGTATTGGCCTGTCAATGTGCATAATGAAGAGCAAGGTACCATGGGTATAGCCCGGACAGGGTGGCCTGGTCAGGATGCATCTGCACAGGGCATAGGGCAATGGCTCGGACATTGTAGTGCCTGGCCACCACCTGCACAGACAGGGTGGCCACAGCATGTCCTACTGGGAGATCACTCTTACCCTGACTGTGCAGTGACCATGGCATGGCTAGGTTCCCCCATAGTGCTATTAGTATTTCTCTCATGTGATATTTATGGATTCCCTTTTGGGGCCCAATCATTGACTTATCTGCTTGGTGTATGCATCTCATTCAGGAACATGCACTATAGACTTGCTAGTAGACTGTCTGCAGCTAGTATGTGTGTTGCTAGAGCACCTTGCAGGGTGCAACGGCTGGAGGCTTGCTGTAGGAGAATATCAAATAGTGGTGGGGTGCAGTTGAGCAATTCCAGGCATAATGTCTGTCTACTATTGCATTATGGATGTGTACAGCTCTGCATTGCCTGTCCTGTAGGGTGTCTGTTCCCCAGCAGGACTGCTGTTGATGGTCCCCTTTACTGCCACCATTGCAGGGAGGTAGAATGTGGATCTGTTGGTGGGAGACCGTGTCTCCCACCCTCAGCCCCAAGGGGAGGGAGGGTTGGTTGGGTGGGTGGTGGTACATAATCCACCTATGGGTCCATAAGGGCTAAACCTGACTGAGAAATACAGATGTATCCAAGGTGTGTCTGCAGGAACTATCTATCTCACAGACAAACACTGCTGGGGACCTGCAGTATGGCCTATTTCTGCCATGGAAGGTGCTGTGGACCTGGTGCTTGGCGCCCCACCTCACCCTCAGGGTGAGCATAATACCCGCACAATGTGACGTTGTGTAGCTACTCTGTGCTAGTAACAGACATGGTCAGTTCCCCTTACCAGGCCGAGGTGCTGTGGGGGTGCATACCCCATCTTGTGATCATCTGTAGACTGCTGATTTGCATGTGCAGTGCATCATGGGTACGGGTGGGTTAACCCTATCCTGGTGATCACAGCAGACTGTTTGTGTGGTGATGTGCAGTCCTTCTGCAGCCAGCCAGGGATTTGTTAGCAGCTATAGAGCTGTAGCCCACCGCTTGCTTTACTGCCTGTGGAGCCAGAGGTCATGGGTTCAAAACCACAGTGGGGTTATTTGATAGGGCTGTCTGAAGCATTGTCTATTTTTAATGTACATTAGTGCTGCCAGCAAAAACACCCTCAGAGTACTATAACCATAAGGTGCCTCAGAAGGCACCCTATAAAGCACCTTCTGAGGCACCTTATGATTACAGTCCATATAAGGTGTCCTATGGAGCGCCTTATAGGGTGCCCTATAGGGGACATTATAGGGTGCCGTGGCGGACAGTGCACTTTATAATGTGCCCTATGGAGTGCCTTATAGGGTGCCTTATGTTGCACCTTAGGTTACGGCACGTGAGGGTGTGTTTGCTGGCAGCAATAATTAAAATACAAATAAAATGCCTCAAGAAACAATACTTACATGTCAAAGCTGATGCCTCAGCCAGCCTTATGCATTAGGCCCACTGGGGGATTGAATTCATGACCCCTGTAACATCAGTCAGTGTATTAACCATTGTGCTACACCTCTGTTTCTATGTTTGCATGTCTGGGCGCCTACTTAAGATTACCGTGCGTTAACGCGCTTAGTGGCGCTTCGCCCGATAATGTGCGCAGCAGCGTGCGTTATCGCATGATAATCCTGTTTTGCTACTTTAAGACTGAAACACCCACTCCTTTTATGGCAGCCTGCACACTATCGCCGGGCGCACGTTAAGACGGTTTAGTAAACATACCCCTTAATGTGCAGCCGGCGTTAGTGTGCAGGATGCCATATAAGGAGTGGGTGTGTCAGTCTTAACATAGCATTTCTGGTTACCGTGCAATAAAGGGAGCTGTGGCACGTCCATGCACATTAGCCTGAATTAGGTGGGCTGACCAACAAGCACAGCAAAACGGGGGTAGAACAATGGTTAATACATTGACTGCTGAACTAGGGATCATGAGTTTGATCCCCCAGTGGGGTTAATGAGTAAGGCTGTCTGAGGCATTATCCTTTACTATAAAGCAGTGCTGCTAGAGGCATTTTCCTTTTTACTTTAAAGCTGTGCTGCTGGAGGCATTTTCCTTTTTACTTTAAAGCAGTGCTGCCAGCAAAAACACCCTCACAGTGCTGTACTCTTCATGTGCAGTGCATCATGGGTACGAGTGGATTAACCCTATCCTGGTAACCACAGCAGACAGTTTGCGTGGTGACCTGCAGTCATTCTGTAGTCAGCCAGGGGTTTGTTCAGAGCTGTAGCCCACTGGTTACTTCACTGCCTATAAAGCCAAAGGTTGTGGGTTTGATCCCACAGTGGGGTTATTTATTGGAGCTGTCTGGGGCAGTTTCTTTTTTTAATTTAAATTAGTACTGCCAGCAAAAACACCCTCACAGTGCTGTAATCCTCAGGTACCCCATAAGGCGCCTTATAAGGCACCTTAAGGTTATAGCACTGTGAGGGTGTTTTTGCTGGCAGAACTAATTTAGATTAAAAAAAAGAAACTGCCCAAGACAGCCCTAATAAATAACCCCACTGTGGGATCAAACCCACACCCTCTAGCTCCACAAGCAGTGAAGTAACCAGTAGGCTACAGCTACAAACAAGCCTGTGGCTGGCCACAGAAGGACTGCAGGTCACCACACAAACTGTCTGCTGTTGTTACCAGGATAGAGTTAAGCCACTCGTACCCATGATGCACTGCACATGCAAAGCAGCAGTCTGCAGATGATCACAAGATGGTGTCTCCACCCCCACAGAACCTAGGCCTGGTAGGGTGCAATGGCCACATGATTCAAGGGTGGTGGTGTTTGGACCCATAGGCAGATTATGTTGTACCACCAAACTTGCTCTCTGGGGATCAGGGTGGGGGATAGGATCTCCCCCCAACAGATCCACATTCTACAGCCCTGCCATGGTGGCAGTAGAGGAGACCAACAACCCCAGTCCTGCTGGGAAACATGCACTACAGGGCAGTTAGTGCAGATCTCTAGCATTCCCTAAGGAAATAGCAGACAGACAGTAGGCCTGGAAATGCTAAGCTGCCCCCCACCACTGTCTGACATTCTCCAGCAGCGAGCATAGTGAGTCTCCAGCCGCTGCACCCTGCAAGGTGTTCCAGCCATACACATACTAACTGTAGACAGTCTGCTAGCTAGTCCACAGTGCATCTTCCTGGAGGAGATGAGTGCACCCAAAACTGGGCTGAGCACACCCACCAAGCAGATAAGTCAGTGATTGGGCCCTCCAAAAGGAGAACCCATACATAACACTTGAGAAAAAAACTATGTAGCACTATGGGGGAACCTAGCCATGCCATGGTCACTGCTCAGTCAGGGTGAGAGTGACTTCCCAGCAGGACATGCTGTAGCCACCCTGTCTGTGCAGGTGGTGGCCGGGCACTACAATGTCCCAGCCACTGCCCTATGCCCTGTGTAGATGCATCCTGCCCAGGCCGCCCTGTCTGGGCTATACCCACAGTACTGTACTCCTCATTATGCACATTGGCAGGCCAATACTGTCAACAGTGCAAGCAGTGTGGGCTGAGGAGGATGTTGACAGCCACCACACACTGGATAGACAGACACACACTCCCCACACCTATGCCAGCATTGTGCAACTATAGAGGTGTTTGGCAGCCCTGGCCACCGCACCAGTCCTGGGCACAGTGCAGGCATGGCTATGGTACTCAATACTGTAGTAGTCACTCCCCAGGGTGGTAAACACTGTCAGACCTGTAGCACACTCCACAGACATCAGAAAGGTTGCTATGATGCAGCTCAATCAGCAAATTGTGCTTAACTTAGGAATTGCTATCTGCCAGTAATCATAGCAACCTTTTGATAGATGTGTACCATATTCCCAGGTTTAGGGTGGCATTGCTAAGGTATGCAAGTGCTAGTATTGGGAGATGCACACAGGGCCTCTCCAGGTGGCTTTGGATGATGGAGCCTGTGGGTGCGGGTGAGTCTGCCCCTTTTGGCCGCTGCTCTAGGGAGAGGTTCCCAACTCCGGTCCTGGTGGGCCAAACCCTGTTCGGGTTTTCATGCTGTCCCTAATGAATTTGCATGAGATACATCTGCATACCATGGGGGCGGTGCATAGAAATGCAGCACAGCCATAGTTATTGGAGACAGCATGGGACCTGAATGGAGTTTGGCCCTCCAGGACTGCTTTTGGGAGACTCTGCTCTAGGTAATGTGCATGTTTATGGTGTCTGTGCTCTGTAGGGTAAAATGTAGGCATTTTGGGCATGTTTACGTTATCTGCACTAAAGGTTCTGTCTGTATTACTGCATTTTAGTAGTGGGTAAAATATGGGGATGGGGTTGGTAGGAACCACAGCTGGGACTTGAACCTGTGACCTTCTGCTTCTGAACACACTGTCTGTGTGTCCTGCACCACTGTGTTGCCACAGAGACAGTGCATTCCCTGGAGATACCATGACTGTTTGTCAGACATAGCCTGTCTGTTGCAGTGCACGGCACCCACCTAAACAGGGCTGGGCCATGGTCTGCTGTGGGCAGCAGCCACTGCCCCCTCTACCACCAGTACCCCTCTGTCACCATGCTGACATGCCCTTCTGCTGGTGGTTCTGGTGGTGTGCAGTCTTGGGCCATCCAGTGTGCGCGTAGGCGGCTGCCTATGGTGCGGGTTCTGGGGTAGGGGTGCCTGCAAAGATGTCCACGCTTCCCCCCAGCACCGCCTGCAAATGTTCTGTACCCTTCGGGGTACCTGCTGGGTACTATCCCCTGTGACACTGTGGGAAACACACTCGTGCCCGTGTTGGGCCCTCATCAGTTGCTGTCTGACCACTCTACTGTCTCAGCATTCGTATGGGCCACCTAGGCATCATCCTATTCCGCACTGTGGCCCAGCTGCACCACAGCATGTGCCGCCTGCAGCCCTCTGTGTCCCCTTTTTTAGCATCTGTCCAGTTGCCCATTCCGACATGGCCACCCTGCTGTTGTGGGACATGTGCATGCCATAGGAAACCTGTCCAGTAACAAGGGAAAGCCTTGATCAGCGTTATTTCACTGTGGGATCATTCACCTTGTATGGGGACAGAGCATAGCCCCTTCCAAAATTGATATCTTTTTTTTTGGAGCTTTCTTGGTAGTGTTTTTTGATGTTTCCCATTGATATCACTATTGCCCAGCTAGGTTATGGTTTTTTTTCAGTTTGTTAAGGTCATTTTCAATGTTTATCTGCCCTTTTGTTCTGTGCACATGTATCACACTTATCACCTTTTGTAGGTTTCCCTGGCTTTGCTGTACATTGCTGACGGAAATGGTTACTCTTCCCTTTAAATCTACTCTAATGCTAGGGTTTCACTGGCGTTAGTTTTCAGCCCTGACATCCACAGCATTAGTGTGCAGGGAGCCTCTTCCCTCCCACTCTCCACTCATTGACCCCTTCTTTCCGGCCCTGGGGAGCCTTTACTCCGCCTTCAGCACTCGTTTGCACCGCTGAGCGCCGCTGAGCGCCTTAGCGCGCGATAAGGTACCTTATCGCTTGGTAAAGCGCCATTATCGCGCGATAAGGTGCCTTATCGTGCTAACATGTCAGAGCGCACATTAAGACGGTTTAGTAAGCATACCCCTAATTGATTCTGTGCAAATATCAAACTATCCCTAATATTTCTCTTCTCTTTATTACACTTATGCATCTCCTCCAGACTTGCTGTTTCCCCCCACCTATGAGATTCTTTTTACCTCCTCTCTTTTTTTAGCTGTGGCTAGGATAATGATATGTTCCATGTAAATGATATGTTATGATATGTTAATGATAATGATTTGTTCCATGTAAATATTGTCATACCCCTTTGCCTAGGTCAGAGGCTTAGGGCAAAAAGGGCTGCCTTATTTGTCCTTAAATAAAGGGGTATGTTTACTAAACTGCGGTAATCGTACATAACGCGCGTTATGTAACGTTACCGATCGTTAGCATATCATAACGCGTGTTATGATGCACTAAGGATCGTTAACTTTACATAACGCGCATTATGATGCGCTAATGATCGTAATGCTTCGTGGCACGGTAAAACACCGCAGAAGGTGGAGAGAGGGCGGAGAGAAGGGGTCAGTGGGCGGAAAGTGAGCGGGGAGAGGCTCCCCTCACACTAACGCGCTGATTTTCAGAGCTGAATTCCAACGCGAATGAAAACCTGCCGTTAAATGCACATTACAGGGGAGAGAAACCAATTAAGTGTCAGCAATGTACAGCCCAGGCAGGGAAACCAAAAAAAAAGTGATAAGAGTGATACATGTGCACAGAACAAAAGGGCACAGAAACACTGAAAATGACCCCAACAAACTGGAAAAAAACAATAACCAAGCTGGCCAATAGTGGTATCAATGAGACACCATCAAACCCCTCCCCCCCCCCCCGAGTCAGCTCCATAGAACAGATATAAATCGTGGAAGGGTCTATACTCCGTCCCCATACAAGGTAAATGAGCCCACAGTGAAATAGTGCTGCTCAGGGTTTTCCCCACCATCGGACAGGGTTCCTATGGCGTGCACATGTCCCGCAACATCAGGGCGGACATGTCGGAACGGCAACTGGACAGATGCCGGAGAAGGGGATACAGAGGGCCGCAGGCGGCACATGCTGTGGTGGAGCTGGGCCACAGTGTGGACTAGGGTGATGCCTAGGTGGCCCATACGAATGCTGAAACAGCAGAGCGGCCAGACAGCAACTGCTGAAGGCCCAACATGGGCACGAGTGTGTTTCCCAAAGTGTCACAGGGGATAGTACCCAACAGCTACTCCCAAGGGCACGTAACATTGGCAGGAGGGGCTGGGGGGGAGCGTGGATGTCTATGCAGGCATCCCTACCCCAGAACCCGCACCATAGGCAGCCGCCTACCTGAACACTGGATGGCCTGAGACTGCGCACCACCAGCTCCACCAGCAGAAGGGCATGTCAGCATGGTGGCTGAGGGATACTGGTGGTGGAGGGGGCAGTGGCAGCTGGCCAGAGCAGACCATGGCCTAGCCCTGTGTAGGTGGGTGCCATGCACTGCAACAGACAGGCCCTGTCTGACCAACAGTCATGGTATCACCAGGGAATGCACCATCTCTGTGATAACAAGGTGGTGCAGTGCACAAAACGAGTGTATTCAGAAGCAGAAGGTCACAGGTTCAATTCCCAATTGTGGTTTCTGCCAACCCAGTCCTCCTATTTTACCCACTACTATAACGTGCTAATACAGACAGAACCTTTCTTGCAGATGACGTAAACATGCCCAAAACACCTACATTTTACCCTACAGAGCACAGACACCATAAACATGCACATTACCTAGAGCAGAGCCTCCCAAATGCAGTCCTGGAGGGCCAAACACCATTCCGGTTCCATGCTGCCTCTGATAAAGATGCCTGTGCTGCATTTCTATGTGCCACCCACATGGTATGCAGATGTATCTCATGCATATTCATGAGGGACAGCATGAAAACCCGAACAGTGTTTGGCACCGCAGGACTGGAGTTGGGAACCTCTGCCGTAAAGCAGCAGCCAACAGGGGCAGACACACCCGCACCCACAGGCCCCATTATCCAAAGCCTCCTGGAGAGGCAGGACTTTCGGCTCTGCGTGCATCTCCCAATACTAGCACTTGCATATCTTAGTAATGCCACCCTAAACCTGGGAATATGGTACACATCTATCAAAAGGTTGCTATGATTACTGGCAGATAGCAATTCCTAGGTTAAGTACAATTTTCTGAGTGAGCTGCTTCATAGCAACCTTTCTGATGTCTGTGGAGTGTGCTACAGGTCTTGTGTCTGACAGTGTTTACCAACCTGGGGAGTGACTCCTACAGTATTGCGTACCATAGCCATGCCTGCACTGTGCCCAGGACCGGTGTGGTGGCCTGGGCTGCCCAACACCTAAGAACATAAGAACATAAGACATGCCATACTGGGTCAGACCGAGGTCCATCAAGCCCAGTATCCTGTTTCCAACAGTGGCCAATCTAGGTCATACGTACCTAGCAATATCCCCAAAAGACACAGGTTCCACAATGCTTGTACTGGGGTCAAGCATTGATATCCTGGGTCCCTTTTTAATAGTGGTTTATGGACTTTCCTCCAGGAACTTGTCAAACCTTTTTTAAACCCAGCTATACTAACAGCCCTTAATACATCCTCTGGTAACAGATTCCAGAGTTTGATTACACGTTGAGTGAAAAAATATTTTCTCTTATTTGTCTTAAATAGTTTACCCTGTAGCTTCATTACATGTCCCCTAGTCTTTCTACTCCTGATAGTGTAAACAATTGATCCACGTTTATCCGTTCCACTCCATTCATTATTTATAGACTTCTATCATATCTCCCCTCAGCTGTCTCTTCTCCAGGCTAAAGAGCCCTAACCTTTTAAGCACACCACACATCATTGATAGGAATCATCAATATGGTCAATATTGCATTTCTTCAATAAATGATACAAATCTAACCCAAATACTCTTTTACAAATACTTCGCGGGGGTTCTGAAACCCATCCCATGCAACTGTAACATTTCCCTGACTGATGATTAATGAGTTCCTTTAATCTGTGTGGGCTATTAAGAATACCACAAAACACAAAACATGACTAGGATGTATTTCCTGGTCTTTTGTGGGACCGCATCAATAGATTGTGATTTGCATATGAGGCTCTCTTATATGCCTTTTTAAGCACTGTAGGTGGATAATATTTCTGTTCAAAAAAAAAACCATTGCATTTTCTTGAAACCCATGAAACAATTGCTGAAGAAGAAGAAACTGACGCGCAGAGATTGCAGATTGGAAAGCTGGTATACTTGTAAAAGACTATTTCAATTGGTGCGTCTTTCTATGAATAGAAGTAAAAAATCTTCCTTTAAGTTTGGGAAAAGGATACATAAAAAAATAATATTTTATTAATTCCAAACTTGTGCTGAAAATGGCAGAGGTCTATCTTGAATGCTAAGCCATTGTAAAAATTATTTTAATAAACTCTCTGGTGCCACTTCGAAGACAAAAAAATATAGGGTCCCTTTCAACTAAGGCTTGTTAAGGCCTTGAATTTAACTCACCAAAACTAACTCATTATTAGTGGTAAAGCCTCTCCAAAAGCTGTCAGGGGCGTTACCAGAATGTTCCGGCAGCTAACATGTGACAGGGCTACCCTAAAACATGCGCTCCAGTAAGGCAGGTTCACTTAATGACTCCCACAGAGGTGTTGTTAGGTGAAACCAGCATAAACAGACACATTGACGACGGGCACAAGGCAATTGCACTGGAGCTGGCTGGTTATGCGCTTTCCATGCCAACACTCTGCCCCTTCCCGGGATGGCCTACCTTACCATGTGGTTTTAGCATGAGCTGACCATCACATTCATGCACTAATGTTCACAGCTATCAGTTGCCGTTGCCGTTAATCGGCTACTAAAGGCCTGTGGTTAAAGGGCGTCCATATTGTCAATATATTGTACCCATTTCACAATGTGTGTCTCAAAAAGGAGACATATAACTTGCCTGTTCTTCAAACCTAGATACAATATCGACATGCCACCACGACTTTTGCTGTCCTGAATAAGCCTGATCTTAGCTGATCTCAGAAGCTTAGCAGAGTCAGGGCTGGCTAGTACTGGGATGGGAGACCACCTTGAAAAACCAGATACTTCACAGAAGAAAGGTCTGGTAATCTGCTTCCAAGTTGCACCTTGCCAAGAACCCCAGGCGGCGGGATGGCAAAGAACGTCAGCATTTGATGTGACGGGACGATACACACGCGGAGGGTGCCCACTATTGTCCCCTAGCAAGTGGCTTTGACCTGTAAAAAATGTGCTCCTTTAAAAGCAAAATAACTGCTAGCCAGAACCATAGTA